>JARFJB010000418.1:4500000-4570000 GCA_036346205.1 Vesta saturnalis | reverse complement strand
AAATTATATTAAAACCCGTCGGACGTTTTGGGCAGTAAACAAGAAAAAAGGGTTTACTATCCGTATCCTTTCTGGAGAGAACCCACTTCTCAACAAATAGTTGTTCTTTAGTTATATTAAAATGTGAAATCCCGGGGTTCGATACTTTTATATACCAATCAGTACATACGATAGTCAATGTTGCAATCCTCAAAAACCCAATGCGGTCCTTTCTATCAACTGTTTCGCTTAGTTATTTGAAAAAGTTAAAGCTCGGGGTTGGACATTTTGCACATCAGCCATCACTAACGTAGTATTGATGATGAAAGAAGCTACTGTTAAAATTCAAAACAAGGTGCTAACTTCATAATATTAGCAGTTTTTCCTAATTATAAAAAAACTTGAGTCTAAGGATTGTACATTATTGTGTAATAGTCACCAAGGTAGCACAAAGGATGAAAAAAATCCGTTTTAAAATCCACAAATATCCAGTGTGGACTGGACCAACTTCAGTCTATTAGCTTTTTTTTAATAAATTAAAACCGTTGTAAATTTTTGGAACTAAACGGCACTAACGTAGCACTAAGAATTAAAAATCTCAATATAAAAATCGATTGTGAGCGTGGCTGGCTAACTTTATTACCACCGGTTTTCGTCGTTTATCTTAGAAACTTTCTGCACGGGAAAATTCTGGTTTCTGTTATATTGCGCCAATACTAACATTCAGCACCAGCAGCACTAACCTATCACTAACTGCATGTAAGTTTTCAAATACGTTACTATATGTGGACGGGGCTAATTACGTATGTACCGAATGTGTAGTTTCAGGACACCAAAAAGTACAGGAAGTTGATTTATCTAATTTAAGACATCGAGGGGCCTAAAACGAACTCCTGAAATGATTTTCATTAAATATTGAGGAAACGTTTGTGTTGCTTAACTTTAAATAAAAGAAAGCAGTGTTACATTCCCTTTCCGAAGAAGAGGGCGATGGATTTCCAGCATACACACACTACTAACAAAGTAAAAAGGTTAGTCGCCTGACTTTAAACGTTTATATTTCGAACACTATTAGGCCGATTTTAATCAAACAACTTGGAACATAATTGATATTCATTTCTGTATATGTGAACGTAATTTGATATTTTTTGTTACGTTTAGTGCTAGAGCGAAATATATTCGAGAAAACACCATTTTTCACCATCAATCTTTATGAATTAATAATTGAAACACTAATTAATGGATTCCCTTTATTTTTAGGTATATGCCAATGTACACCTTTGCTTAGAGGTTGATACTGATGTCATCATTTTCTATTATTTAAAAACCATGTAATAAAAGAAAAATGCCACTCATGTTAAATCTCTTATTCTAAGCGTTATACGCAATATTTTTACAGGGTGCTGTACATTAAAACCAATAAATAACGAAAGATCGCCTTTTTCATAATTTATATAATTGCTGACAAAGGATAGAATTAAATATTTCGTTGAACAATGTTAACGTCTAACTGCACGCAGTGGCAACAGTGGATGAGAATTCTACGCGCAACCTTGTGTCGCCTCTACTAAGAAATCGCAATTTATATAGTGCGGCAAAATGGTTTCATGTATTATTTTTAAGTAGGAACGTAATAACAAATTGAAAAAAAGGCGAAATTTCTAGATCACGAAAACCATTCTTCTCAGATTAGATGATAAATACAAATAGTAGTAATAGTCTTTATAGGGTTCAAAGAGTAGAAATGAAATTAAATGTAATAATAATAAGAAATTTAAAAGAGAGAATCATAAAAAATAAACAAATAAAACAATAAAACGAAAATGTACTCTTATGCCCTAAGCCGAAGTTCACAAAAAAAGAACGAAAGTTCTTTCTCCGTGCTCTACCACTTAACTCTGAACTGTAGATGCATTCGGAGTAGACTAACTGTACAACACTAAATCAAAGCATGGGAAACGTAACAAACGAAAACCAATATTCAAAGTTCTGTTGACATTATAATGTACATTAAAAATTGATCAAAATAAAAGTAATTTATTGACTGCAATGTTAAATTTGGATAATGATAATGATTTTATATCCGGCGATAATGATTTGTATATCACGCAAATGTAACTAAATGACCATTTATATTAATATTGTGAATATCCGTTCGGAAAGTAATTTTATTGTAGAGGTACGCGGGTGTCTTATAAAGTATCCTTTATCATAAAGGCACGATGAGTGGAGAAGACGACACCTATTCATGCTTAGCCACTGAACAATTTTAAACTTGTCTGATATATGTTGGTATTTTTTACATCCAAAAGTGTCTGACGTAAGAATTTTGAACTACTTGTATTTTGCGCATGTATTCTCTAGAAAGGCATGGCCCATAAATAGAACTACAGTACGTGAAATGTGACGTCACCAGAGATTTGAAATGCCTGTTGAATGCAGTTTTAATGTGTTGTTTAGATTTTAGATTGACGTCAATCGTAAACCTATATTCCTCGCAACAACTACAAATTCTAACCTAAAATCTCTAATTTTTATACGAACATTTGAGTAGATCTAATTCCTTAACTCCTTGCCAAGATAGAAACCAAACAAAATTAACTTGGACTCGCTGGGTTTTACAAATAAGGAATGTTCTGCAGCAAAAGGGACAGAGTTATCTCGATTAATTTCGTTAGTTGCTCTTTGCAATTCGGTTTTATGGAACGAGTAATACAGCTGCGTATCGTCGGCATAAAGGTGATAATTACAAAATTTTAGTTTATTTATGATGTTGGATGGGTAAATTGAAAACAAAGCTGGACCTAATACTGAGCCTTGTGGTATGCCGCATGCGGTTTCTTTTACATGTGAGTACGTGTCTCCATAACGAACTTTTTGACACCGCCCAATTAGGTAATTAGACGTTAACAAAAGTGAATGTTTATTAAAACCAATAAAGTTTAGAATTGCTAATAATAACTCATGATTGACGGTGTCAAATGCTTTGGAGGAATCTAATAATACTAAAATATATCTTGTTGTTGTCAATTGCCGGTATAATATCATCAGTCACTGGTAAGAGCGCCGTTTCACATTGATATCCCTTATGGAAACCAGATTGCTTATTGGGTAATATCTGATGTCGCTCAAAGTAATCTTTAATTTGAATGAAAACAATTTTCTCAAACATTTTAGAAACCACTGGTAAGACACTAATAGGCCTTAGATCAGAAAACGTTTGGGGGTCCGACATTTTACAGAGGGGAACGATAACGGAGGTTTTTCAGACGTCAAGGAACGTAGAGTGTTCTAAACAATAGTTTGCGATATGTGTAATCACAGGGATTACAGAGGGCAAAGATAAATTTATCATTGGAAGCTATATGTCGTCTGCTCCACTAATATTGGGACGTATAGAAGTAATTGCATTAATATCAGAACCAGTTACCATTTTAAAAGAACTTTAGTGGAGCACTTGGAAGTTACGTTAGAATTATAATATATACAGGGTGGGTGTCTATTGCGTGGACGGAGGATTGCTACTTAACTATTAGAGATATCAAAACCAATTTTGGTGTGGTAATACACGATCATTGGACCTACATTCTAAAAATATTTAGGTATATACAGAGTGATTGACAAAAATGTGCCAACCCAAACCTCTGTTTTTTTTAATTGAACACCCTGTATATTTTTGTATTTTTGGATTCACTGTTACATTTAGAATAAAGATATATAAATTTGTATATGTATCACTAACCGTTCTGCAGTTACTACCAAAATAAAGTTAACTTTGGGACCACGATGCGAGCATTGTCACCACCGTTTTGTAAATCTGTTTATACCACCTGCTATTAATAATAGGCTACTAATAAACAAACTGGGAAATTTTTCGAAAACATGTAAAGCTGTACAGAATGATTAATTTACGCGAAATGTAATTTTTCTAAATTTTTTCAAATGCAACACCCTGTATATTTTTACACATTTAGATTCCCCGTGAAAAGTAGATACTAATTGATAGCCACAAGACGGACCCTTTTATGTAAAGATATTCTAAAATACAATTCTTCTTCCATGACAACAGAATTCAACAAAACAAATCAGGTACGCTAGCCGCTCGTAACAAAGAACAATTGCATCTATTGGTTTGACATTTGTATAACCATTAAAATGTTGTTCCATTAGTTTCTGTGTTTTTGGATTGTCGTTTTGTCATTTTTTGTATAAAATGAATGTTTTCAAAGAAGAAATGGTCGATACGATTTTTATTTACGGCGAAGCTGAAAGAAATGCTTTGCTGACTACCCGTTTGTACTGTGAACGATACCCAGAGAGAAGACAGCCGCGGAAAGAATCGTTTAAGAATGTAGCTGAGAGATCTATAAATTCTTGAAGTGTGTGTTTGCTCAAGTGCGCAAAAACAAGTCCAAATGAAGAAATTGAGTTTGAAGTTGTGGCATCTCTTATAGAAAATCACCCAAATTAGTACCAGTGAGCTAAGTACACACCTAGACCTAAATAGAAATACAGTTCGCAGCTTTATTAAAAAAACAAATTACATCCTTATCATATCGAGCAACATCAAGCTTTAATTGAAATAGATTTTCAAAATTGTGAACCTTTCTGCCAATGGGTAACTACTAAAGTCAATGAAGAACCCAATTTTGTTAATAACATTCTATTCACGGATGAGGCAACTTTTTACAATAATGGCAATATTAATACACATAACTATCATCACTGTTCAGATACCAATCCACACATCTTAAGAGTTGTTGATCACCAGCATCGCTGGTCAGTTATTGTGTAGGGTGGTATAATCAATTTTAATGTGGTTGGTCATTTTTTCTTTAATGGGAGTGTTACTGGACAGTTTTTGGAAAACGATTTACCCGAGCTTTTGGAAAATATCATAGTAGATAATATTCGTACGATGTGATCACCGGATCTAACGCCCGTTCATTTCTTCTTAAAGTTAAAGAGAAATTTTATCAACATCTTAGCACCACAAGCGAAGATATGAAAAGTAGAATTAGAGCTGCGTTTCAATTTTATTTTATTTTTTTTTTTTTAGGTTAGTATGCTCATGCTTTTGGTTAGTATGCTTATATCTTATGCTTATATGCTTATTCGTAGACTGTTCAGGATTCCTCCTCTTCAGCCCTGGTCATTACATTATTGTTGGTGTTGCGATGTTTTTTGTAATTGTGTGGTTTACGATCATGAGTTTATTATTTTTGGTGTAAAAAAAAAAGAAAAAGGTAAGAAAAGATAATTTGTTGAGGGTTTGTTATTTGGTGTAAAGAAAAGAAAAGGTTGAGGTTTTATTTATTACAGTTGTGAATATTTAGATTTAGGTGTGCGTGTGGTTGAGTGTGGTGAGGGGTGTTAGGGTGTTGACGATTCATTAGCCGGTATCCTTGCGTGGTCGTTATCCAGTAGACGGTGGGATGCGGAGTGCATATGGGATGTTATCAAGGGTCTCTTCAATCTCCTCTGGGATGTCGTCTAATAACTGGATTAAGATCGCGGAGGGGGGGTGTTTAAATTTACGTTTGGGTTTTTTCTGTGTGAATTTGGTGGGTTGGTAGGTGTAGGAAGTTGTGCTGATTTCTTTGGTTGGGATGGTGTCTCCAAAAATCCTTTTGTGTGCAAAGCTTTTCTGAAGAGTTTGGATTCTGTTTGTGATTGGTGGTATGTTTGCGTGTTGTGTTGTGAGGTTGCTGGGGGTACCTGAAAGATAGCCTGTGTATACGTCTAAATATCCGGCGTTCACAGGATGCTATAGAGGAAAGGTGGTTAGGGTTAATGTTTGTGTATATTGGTACTCGGAAATCCGTAACAGGGCGGATGTAAGTTTTATATGTGTGTTGGAGTGTTTTGGGGTGGCAACCTCTGATTCGACCCCGGAGGGCGCCCAGTAGGTTTGTACGGTTTCTAATTATGTTAAGTGTTTTCCTAACATCGGGGAGCCAATTAAGCGTTCTGGTGAATAGGATACCTAGGTATGTGATTTGGTCTTGAAGGGGGATTCTCTCTTGGTTAATGGTGAGGGAGACGTTTCTGGAGGATAAGTTTGGGAATTTGTCTTCAACGTAACTAGGGTGGCGGAAAAGGATTGCTTGGGTTTTGGAGGGGTTAATGTAGACTCTCCACCGGTTGGCCCAGTTGGAAAAGTTCCGAAGGGTTTTGGACATGCGGTTAGAGTCCGTTTCGCTGTTCCGATTAACCGACCAGAAAGCGGTGTCATCTGCAAACTGCGCAACTACTACTCCGGTTTGGGTAACTTGCGGGATATCTGAAGCAAAGATGGTGTAAAGGATGGGGGCTAAAGTAGAACCTTGCGGAACGCCTGCTGTGGGTTGGAAAGGGTCTGAGAGGTTTTTCCCTGATTTCACCCTGACCGATCGATTGGTCAGGTACGAAAGCAGGAGTTTGGAGAAGGGGTCGAGAATGTTAAGGTTTCGGATTTTTTGTAGGAGACTGGCGTGCCAGACCCTGTCAAATGCTTGCTTAATATCCCAGAACACAGCCAAATTGCATTGCTTATGGTTAAATGCTCTGGTGGTCTCGGCAAGCAGCTTCAACAAGGGATCGTGACACGTTCGGTTTTGGCGGAAGCCGAATTAGATTTTGGGAAGGTCGTTAAATTCTAGGTGTTCCCTGAGCCGCCTGGCTAGAACTTGCTCAAAGCATTTTCCGAGGCAACTCAGGAGGGATATGGGTCTGTAGAAATTAGGTGAGGTTAGGTCTGCGTGAGGTTTTGGTATCATGACGGTGGAGACCGATCTCCAATTTGTCGGGAAGTAAGAGAGGGTTAGGCACTTGTTGTATATGTTTGCGAGTAATTGGAGGCACGGGCCGGGTAGGTTACGTAGGATTTTTTATTGAGGCCGTCGCGGCCTGGAGCTGAGTTTTTTCCTTTTTTAAAATAGGCATTGACCTGGTCGAGCGTAATTGGTGCATACAAAGAATTCTCGTTATCGAGTAGGGGTTCGGGAAGGTTAAGGTTTCGGAATTCCTCGAGGCGGTTCTCGAGGAATTCTTTGAAACCAGGATCGAATTGGGGATCGTTGGGTGATTGAAATATGAATTGGAGGTGGTGGCCAAAGAAAACGGCCTTTCCTTGGTCGGAGGAGATTAGGTTGCCCTGAAGATCGGTTAGATGGGATTTGGGGTTAACTTTTCTTCTGGTCAGTCTGTCAAACCGTTGCCAGAAGCGTTTACCTTCTCGATAATCCAACTGTGAAGTGGCTTTAGCCCAGGAGTCTTCTGTGTGTTTATTGGCTTCTCGCCTGATTAAGGCGTTAAGGCGATTGTATTCCGTCTTGAGAGCCGGATCCCTGGATCTCAAGAATTAACGATAGATTCGTCTCTTCTCTTTCATCCAGTTCACTATGTGTCGTGGAAGCGGTTTTTTGGAAATGTCGATGTTTTTAAGCGGGACTGAGGTGTCGGCCGCTTCCGTAATTACGGCAGTTAGGTCGCTAATGGCTCTCTTGAGATCTTGGGTGGTTTGAAGATCAGGTGTAGGAAGGTTGTTGGAGATGTGTTCGGCGAACATATTCCAGTCTGAATTCGAAAAATCTTTAATGATTGTGTTTTGAAGGGGTGTTGGGGGAGCTGGACAAAATGAAGTTTTGACCAGCAGTGGAATATGATCCGAAGTGATCGTGGTGCCTAGAAAGCACTCACTATCGAAGTAGTGTGCTATTGATTCGGAAACTACTATGTGATCTATTATTGAGGCTCCTAAGTGGTCAAAATACGTAGGTCGTGTATTGGCGATTCTCAGCATAGGCAACTGCAACAGAGCAGATAATAGTCTGTTGCCGTTTCCATTTGTTGCGGTGTCACCGAATTGAATATGACGGGCATTGGAGTCACCTAGGATGACTGCATTTGTGAGGCTGGAGGCATAAACTAACAGGTCGTCGGAAAGTGTATTGTGCCCGGGTGGATTGTAGTAAGATATGAATACTATAGGAGTGGGGAAGTGCACCGTTGCAGCAACGCATTCGAGTTGCTGCAGGTGCGCAGGTAGTTGAACCGGAGTTGAATGGAAACAGTTTTTAATTAGGAGGGCGGTTCCGTGTGCGCTATTGTTGAGGAAGGAATTATAAGTGTTAAATTGTAGTGTGCATTTTTGCGAGAGTTTGGTTTCTGTAATTGAACGGACGTGTACATTGTGTTTGTGTAGGAAGTGTTTAATTAAGGGGCGTTTCCGACGAACGCCCCTAGCATTAATGGTCCCTGTTACGATATCCATTAGGAACAAAGGCGTTTAAGAATGGTGTTGGCGGACTACGGCGACCTTCCTCCGAGTGTGGTTGGAAAAAGTTGAGGGATAAGGATTCGATGGTTCGGATAACACGGCGTTGGTGGTTAGGGAACAGGTCTAGGAGAAAGTGGGTAAGGACTTGTATGAAGGATTTGATAGTGGCGGGATCTGTGTCGGGAATAGGTTTACGGTGAGCGGTGTCTTCAGAGTCAGACATGATGGGATCAAGGATTGCCATCTGTGACGGAGAACTGGGAGGTTCCCGCCGCATCCGGTACTTGAAAGAGTAGGTGGGGTGGGCATCCTCTCAGTTGCTACACTTTGGGTTTGCCGCGGACTTACAGGATGTGGATCTGTGGCTTCCGACATAGTTGGGACACTTGATGGATCGGGTCGGACACTCCTCAGAGGTATGTCCCACCTGCGTGCAGGTGACACAATACATGGGGAGAGGTGTAGGGATGAGGGAAGGTTCGCAACGATAGTGTCTCTCGAACATGGAGACACCGGTTGCGAGAAGGAACTCTAGGGTGGTTTGGGAATTTTTGATTATGCGGACTAGGGAAATGGGTTTATTGGTAGCCTTCGAGGTGATGCGCACGGCCTTTCTCACGTGAGGCAGGTTGATAGCATCGAGTATCTTGTCGGTAAGGATATCCTTATCCACGTGACGAATCACGTAGGAAAAGGAAGGAGGTTTAGGAATGGAGTTAGGTAGACGGTGGCCGGATAACTGTGTTAAGGTAAGGGAAGGTTCACCGAAGTGGTGTCGCAGCCTAAGCTGTGTACCATCCGGAAAGGGAGAGGAGGTCTTTAAGAGACAGGTTTGATTGTGGTTGAACGTTAAGTTCAACCAGGGAAGGTTGAGGGATTTCAAGGAATTAAAAAGGGATTTTGGGTTTTAATGGATTTGGGGATATTGCGGATGCAACATCTCGAGGATTTGGAGCGTGCGGGTATAGGATTGGGGGAAGCGGATGTGGTAATCAAGGCAGGGGAAGGTGTAGGTAAGAGAGCGTGTGTGTGTGTGAACAGGTGTAGGTAAGAGAGCGGGTATGTGTGTGTGAGCGGGTTTGGGTGGTTTTGTGGAAGAGGTAGAACGCGTGGAAATGTAGGAATGTGTAGATGTGGTGGATATGGAAGAGGCGTTTGAATGGGAACGTGTGCGTGCGGAAGGTGGTGGAGAGGCGAGTGTGTGTGCGTAGGTGTGTGTAGGTGCAGGTGGACGGGTATCGACGGGGTTAGGGGACACAACTTTGACAGTAGCTCGGTGGCGACCTTGCTTAACCATCTCGGCTGCGTTGTTAGTAATTGGGTTTTTGTGGAATTTGAGGATTAAAAAATAAAATAAAATCTGTTTATCGAAAGGCCGGGTCTCTGCCGAGGTGCAGCCTCACATCCTGAGGAAAAAAGGCTTGGAAATCAGAGACCCAATTCGAAACCAAGTAATTAAATCAAAATTCTTTATTAATGATACCTATTATCGTTGACCTTGACCCGACGACTATCCTGCTGTTTTCAGTGCCCTGGATGCTTCTGGAATCCTTTGCTGCTGCTGCTATATTCCGGAGGCTCCTGCTTGCGCCTAGGCTGTGGCTCCTCTACTGATGACCGCTTCTTCGTATTATCTGTATGAAAGTAGTGACAGATCTACCTCCGAAGCGGCGAAGATCACGATGCCGGAACGATGAGCGAAAACGCTAGGCCCTTTTTTGTGAAGTTAAGCGATTGTAATAAAAATGACAAAGCGCTTACGCTGGCTAGGGACTTACGTTCGTAACCGAGGTTCGGACTGCCCTGCTGCATTTCAATCCATTTCGTCTCTAATATTGTTGCGAGTGAATCTTTTGTTTACCGAGCTAATTTCAAAGTGTTTAGCTAGGCGTGGTCATAATTTTGAACATTTGATTTGATTTTATGGTTTTAGTCATTTATGTTTACTTATTCAACTTATTTTTAGGTGTAGAGAATTATTTTATTATGCAGTTATTAATTAAGTTTTCCTATCAGTTAAAGAATTGATTTGCCATTCGTATTTTCTTGTTTGCTCTGGATTTAGTTTTATTTGTTCTTCTGTATGTCAATATTTTCAAATAAAGCGTCAATATCTCAAGAAGGGTCCGTCTTATGGCTATGAAACCTATTATCGATTAGTATCTACTTTTTACGGGGAATCCAAATGTAAAAAAATATACAGGGTGCTGTATTTGAAAAAATTACATTTCGCGTAAATTAATCGTTCTGTATAGTTTTACACGTTTTCGAAAAATTTCCCAGTTTGTCTGGTAGTAGATTATTATTATTAGTCGATGGTATAAACAGATTTACAAAATCGTCATGACAACGCTCGGATTGTGGTTCCAAAGTTAACTCTATTTTGGTACTAAAGTAACGATATCTGTTTTTATACTTATATTGTAAATGTAACAGTGAATCCAAAAATTCAAAAATATACAGGGTGTTCTATTACAAAAAACACAGGTTTGGGTTGACATATTTTTGTCAATCACCCTATATATACCTAAATATTTTTAGAATTTAGGTCCAATGATTGCGAATTACCACGCCAAAATTGGTTTTGATATCTCTAGGAGTTAAGGAGCAATCGTCCGTCCACGCAGTAGACACCTACCCTGTATATCGCTAATTCGGGATTAGACTTTGAGTGATTAATGTTATGACAAAAAAAGTGTACTTAATTCACGTAGTAAGAATTGGTCATGTTTACCATTTTGGGCTATTTATAAGCAAATGAAAATAATTTGTTACAATTTCTTTTTGGTAATAGGTTCAGAAAGATTCGAACTACTAATTCTCCAATTTTATTGATTTGCATTGAAAAATAAAATATTTATGAAGATTTAAAGTCAAGCGAGTTGAAAAATGAAACGATTTATAGTACCTTTTTGTAAATAAAATTCACCAGTTTTAAAGCTACGCCAATTAAACTCTTAGAATTTACATATTTTAAGAACAATATATCAATTGTTAGATAGCAACAATTTTAGGCAAGTCAGCCCCACCAATTTTGTAAAATAAGCCTTCAAAGTGAAGTGACTGAACTTTTTACTTTTGTAGTTTATGCGTGCACGGTGGGAATAAGGATAGGATCCGACGGAGCGAAGTTAGGATTCTGAGAAGAAAGGTACTATCCTAGCATTCACCTAAATAGGCGCGCATGATGTGCGTATACCCAATGCTGATACATGTGTAAGAAGAAAAGCGGATGAAAAAATCTCACACAGGGTAGGCAGTATAGGGAATCAAACCTATTACCTCCCGAATACTAAGCAGATTGTGTTACTACAGGTTTCCCTAATCCCGGTTAGACTTTTAATCGACCGCTAGACTATAGATAAAGTAGGCTTTAGCGCAAGTTAGATTTATATTTAAACCAACTATAGGTTTTTGCAAGCCAATGTGCAGGTTCAGAACGTTAGTAACCAAGAGAGCTAATAAACTGTCATTGATAGGACATGAGATCTCAAACTTATTGATCAATTCGTGGAAACGAATAGATTAATAAATGTTGAGTTAGATCAACAATTAGAGTTGCTATGTACAATTAAATAAAACTACTTATACAAAAAAAAAGGAATAAAAACATTACTAATTTGTCCCGCTTCGCTAATTAAATAAGTTAAAAAGGATTCTTTTACATTTGAAGGACTCCAAGGAAAAAATTTCACGCCGCAGGTTATACTTTATCCCAAAAAAGCAATCAAATTATAATTAAAAACTAAGTTTGATTACAAGGTAGGTCGTTTTTCTGTTCAAGAGTAAAATTAAAGCTTTATAACCCCTACGCCATTCTTTACAATCTCAATTGTACGAAAGGTACAATTACAAAGGAAGAAATTAAAAATATAAAAGGTAATTAATACAATAAACAAGATTTTTAACTTTACGTATTTTTCTATCGTATATAAATAAATTTGCTCTGCTGTAATACTGACTGGAGAATGGAAAAACTTAGAACTGATAAGGGAAATTGGTATTTGTCGCTGCGTAAAAAAAACGAGATGCTTCGATTCTCAAGGGAAAGAATTGGTTGACTTCAATTCTTGAAAAGTGTTCAGCCTTTAGGGCAGGACATGAGATTATTTGATCCACTATCGGTTTATACCCAAATTGGATTTGATTTTATCGCTCTGTTTATTACGTTTGTTTTATTACGCCTCTACAAAATGGGAGAGAATAATTATTTTGTGATGCTTCTACATTTAGATCAATTCGCTGTTTTTTTTTTTCGAAAAAATAATGCAGATATAATTTGTAAATTAACAAAGCACGTGCAGAAGCAACCTGCATCATTGCACTGTGCAATTTTTAATTTTAAATTGTATATAACGGGAAATTTTAATTGTATTTTAGTTTATTCAGTTTCAGGATATTGCATTTTTGCAATTTTACTAGGAGAGAATACAAAACTAATTGAATACGAGAAATGTAATATGTGTTTTTTTCTGAAGTACGTTGCAATAAGCATTTTGCTCGTCTCTTTGATGAATTACAGCCAATCCACGTTTTAGCTGTCTGTAATTTATATATGTGTTGTGCTTTTTGATCTTTCTGCGTTGAACATTTAAATTGTAATAAAAACTGGTGTGCACAATACGAAATGGATCACTAATGACAACTTGGATATTATCTTTTTATTTAACATAAAATATTGGCTTTTTGTCAAAAATGTATCAAATGCTTGAATAGCTATAATACAAGAATTGACAAATATGTAGGTAAATGGAAACGAAAATAAAATTAAAGCAGAGTCGTTTGTGCACAAACATGAACGTCGTTTGTGCAAAAACGTTTAGATGGGTTGTTAAAGCGGGAGCGCCCCAAATCGTCATTATAACTCGAATTACGAATCATCTGTTAGTGTAATAGTTGTGTATAAATGTGTATCGATTCCCATCATTTGTGCACATACTCCTCAAATGCATTCACCAAAATATTTGGTGTGAAACAACACATGATGCTCCAAGGTGCAAAAGTGGAAATTCAAGGAAATGAAAAAAATACTTTTTCTGAAATCGTGCGTTTTTCGTCAATTACTTAAACATTTTAGAGAAGCTCTCAACGTTTCAATTCTTACATTCTACATATACATACAGTGCGTACCAAATGTTTTTTTTTCATGATTGTGGACCTATCGTGCTAAAGCACTCAGGAACACTTAGGAGGGTGGATAGAGGGAATTGCCAATAGATGCCTATGAACAGCTACCTTAAATTTTCTCATATCATAAGTGAGAGGAAAACAGGAACTAGGGAGATCATTCCAGAGTTTAGAAACCGTGTAGAAAAATGTGGATTGCGCCCGTTTGGTACGACAAGTGGAGATTTGTACTGCATACTGATGATGTGAATGAGCGAACCGAGTGTTTCTCGCAAAGATAGCCGGAGATGGTATCAAAGAATTTAATTTACCAGCACAATAGCCGTTGTAATAACGATAATACAAAGAAAGAACTGAAACCATCCTTCTATGCTCAAGGGACTGTGTGTGAGAAGTTATGGACGGGTCATTTATAAGCCTAATCGATCTCTTTTGAATACGATCAACGATATCGAGAGTGTATTGGGGAGCACTAACCCAGAGATGAGAATTATTCCAGATGAAGCCGAATTTGGGCCTTATACAGCAGAAGGAGCTGTCGAGAGGTAAAGTACTGCTTAGATCTGTACAAAAAGCCTGTTTTACGAGCAGCTGCTTTGGTAGCTGACAGAAGATGGTCAACCCATGAGAGATTTGAAGATACAGTCATACCCAACAGAGTAATAAAATCTGAAAACTTAAGAACTGAGCCCTTCATACTTACAACAGGAAATGATCGATCCCTTTTGGCGGACACCAGGAAACACTGAGTTTTGTTAGCATTAAATTTAACTAGATTATTGATTCCCCATTCGACAATACGTTGAATGTCTTTGTTTATTGAATTTGCCATTTCAGCTTTAATTGCTTGATTTGACATAGAAGGTGGATTATCACTATGATGATGAACTACAGTGAAGAGTGCTATCATCAGCAAAGCAATGGATGGGGTTAGTTGTTGAAGAAATAAGGTCATTTATGTACAGCAGAAAAAGTGCAGGCGCTATGACGGATCCCTGTGGTACCCCCACTTTAATGATAACTTGTTTTGAAAAAAAGCCATCAACTACGAGACGTATTCGTCTTTTATCAAGGAAACTATAAACCCAGTTGATAAGCGTATCATTTATCCCAAACAGGGTGAGTTTGGCAAGTAAACACTTATGTCAAACTTGGCCAAATGCCTTTGAGATATCTAAAGCGACTACAACTGTTTCACCGGACTGCTCTACCGTATTGTTCCAAATTTGGGTCACATATGAAAGAAGGTCACCTGTTGAACGACTTTGCCTAAACCCATATAGGTGGTCACTAAGGAGTTTGTTGGTTTCAAGGAACGTGAGCAGTTGCTGATTGATGGCTTTTTCCATGATTTTAGACAAAATGGAAGTGATGGCAATTGGTCGGTAGTTTGAGGGATCAGTCTTATCGCCTTTTTTGGGAATAGGTTGAACATTTGCTAACTTCCATGATGAAGTGAATTCCCCAGAAGGCATAGAGATCGTATAGAGGTTAGATTGGACTGGTACTAGTTCGGGGAAACATTTCTTTAAGACAATAGCTGGGATACCGTCTGGGCCAGTCGCTTTATTGAGATCAAGCCTACTGATGATCGATTCCAAGAGCTTGTACCGAAAATGAATTGGTTTCATAGCGTATGAAGAAGAGTTGACAAGGTGCACATCTTTTCCAGAATCATTGAGACACGAGTTTGATACAAACAAATCCACAAAAACATTGGCTTTGTCTACAAAATCAGTAACTACCGATTCGTCAATAGATGTCAGGGGGGGGGGGGGAAATTAAGATGTTCCAAAGTTTTTACTAATGGCTTTAGCTAAAGACCAAAATTTACGACTACCTAAGGGAGATGTAGCTAGTTCATTGCATTTTCGTTGTTCGAACAACTTTTTAGTTTTAGTGACGTCACTTTTGCAGATATTTCTAACACCAACGTATTCTACATTACTGTCGACCGATTTATTAGATTTCCATTTAATGTAATATTTATTTTGATATTGCATCAGCACAAGCCTTATTGAGCCAGGGTTGGGAACGTGAATGACCTATACGGTACTGTTTTTTGGGAATGTATAACTCCATTCCCATGAGGATGACTTCAGATACTGAAAGAGCGATGTCCGAAGAAGAGGACGACTTAAAACAATACTCACGCATGGAAAGGTTGCAAAGAAATCCAGTAAATCACTCCATCGAGCTGACTTAAAACACCAAAAGGTTCTATCGGTTTAGCGAACAGCAGTGGAATTAGGTACAGTAGAAATGATTTCTATTAGACAATGGTCCGAAAGACCTAAAGGCGAAAGAACGGAAGTTTTATAAACAAGAGGGTTTGATGTAAGAAAGAGATCTAGAAGATGTGTAGTATGGTTAGGGTTATCAGGGGTTCTTGTAGGTTCAGAAATCATTTGTATGAAATCACATGAAATAGCAAATGTTTCGGCACTATGACCAGCAGGATTTATAGTAGATGAAAACTGAAGCCCAATAGAGTTATGAACATTGAAATCGCCTACAATGACTTTAGCATCTAGATATCTATTAACCTCTGCTTGTCACGAAATTTTAAATGTCTGTTTGACATATATTATTGTGTTTGCGTTTACAATGTTACCTATTTTCGTGATGAACTGCTTATAAAAGAGGTAGCACAATTATCCTAAAAAAAAATTTATTAAAATTATTTCATTCCTTTCAATTTTCATTTTGTAGGTTGGACTGTCGTGTGGTGTTCCACACCAGATATTTATTTTTAACATTTAACACTTGATTAGTTGTTTTGATCGCTTTGGTAACATGAGCAATGGTGAAACGCAATACTAGATATTTATAGAAAATCTGTGTCCTTCCCAGTTTTACAATATATGTCAGAAAACATAATATGCATGGATCGTCAATAAAATGTTTCCTGGATAGTAATTCAGCATTCTCCTGGTTGTTATATAAATATCTATATTTGGATAATCATGCAACCTCTGTTGTAATACGTTCGTAATGAAAATAGGTCACATTGTAAAAACAACAATAATTTATCTAAAATGATGTTACGGACGCGCTTTCTAAGAGCGGAAATTTGGTCATAACACCAGTAGTAATACTTTTTGAAGATATAATTTCTAATGTTGAGACTTCTATTAAATCTTTCTCTTTTGACGCTGTGAAAGCAGTTATATACTGTAAATACAAAACTGTTAACATGTTACCTAAAGCAAAACTTTCAGTTAAAGGTAATACAATTGTTATTTTGAATATAATCGAATATAACGTTAAAGTAGAACAACTGTTAGAACCATAAGCGTATCGTGAACTACCAAAGGCTTCTTAACCTTCCGTCGGGCGCAACTAATCTGTGAGATGAAGTCGCGAGTTTTTTTTTGCGCCACTAGGCGAGATCGGAGGGGAGTGGAGTGAGTCTCCTAGTAGCTTCCTGTTTCCTGCCCATTTACAAAAGATCGTTTTCGGTTTTTCTCCAGTACTTCGCTGAGTGTCGTAGGGGTGTATTAATCTCTCAGATGAATTGCGCCCGATCGTGTAAGTATTTTTGATTTTCGAATTTTCACTTTTTTTGTTTATATATTTTTTTTTAAACCTAAAATAGCATGTGTAACAAATTCTAGTCCCTAATTTAGTGATATTGACCTTTATTTACTGTAAGATACCAATAGTAATCTGTAAGATTATTGCGCCCGATCGTGTAATAGGATTTTTTTTTAATCTTCTGAAAGGAATGGCTTCTTTATCAAAGCAATCTACTACCCCAATGGCTTCAACATCAAACTTGGCGGAAATCCATCTTATTTTGTGGGGTGAAGACGAAATAGTGGCTAATGAAAATAATGGAGATGACGAGTCCGACACTGATACTGAAGAAAATTTAGAAGAAAGAGAAGAGGATTCTAATACTGACCAAGACGGTGAGAGCTCAATGATGAAACGGTTGGGTCAGAATTTTATGTAGGTAAGGATGGAACTAAATGGTCAAAAGTAAAGCCTTCAGCTAGAATCAGAAGGAGAGCGCATAATGTTTTGTTGCGATTACCTAGCCTCCCAAATGAATGCTGGAATAATCTTTTTTCGAATGACGTAATTGAATTGATCGTAAAGTATACAAATATATACATTGAGAAAGTAAAAGAAGACTATTCAAGAGAAAGGTATGTAAAACCTACTGATTTGATTGAATTTCGCTGTTTTATTGGCTTGCTCTATCTTGCAGGAGCAATAGGCAGTCGTTAGAAGAGTTATGGGGTGAAGATGGTTTTGGTGTACAATTTTTTTATTTGGTAATGAACTTGAAAAGGTTCAAGTTCCTTATGAAGTGTAGGTACTCGCTTGGATGACGTAAATACGCGAGACCAGAGAAAACAATGCGATAAACTAGCAGCAGTTCGCGAAATTTTTTACCTGTTTGTAACAAACTGTCAAAAAAGTTACTCACCTGGAAAAGGTGTTACTGTAGATAAAAAGCTGGAGGAGTTTCGTGGGAGATGCTCATTTATACAGTACATCCTATCAAAACCCAATAAGTACGGTATCAAGATTTATGCTGCCATTGATGCCAAAATGTTCTACATACATAACTTAGAGATATATGCAGGCAAACAGCCAGAAGGTCCATTTGCGATAAGCAATAAGCCGCAAGACGTGGTCATGAGAATTGTTCAACCGTTGTATGGATCAGGACGTAACATAACGTGCGACAACTGATTCAATAGTTACGAATTAGTACAGGTTGTGCAAGTTGTCAATGTTGGGAACCTTGTGAAAAACAAACAAATGTTATGATTCAGCTTTTATAGTGCTTCAACCTAGCTCATGAATAACTTTTCATTATTTTTATTTTTTGATTTTTATGATTATGTGGACTTGTTTTATAAAGTTAAAGTGGATTTTGAGTTATGTTTTTGAGACAAGTTTTTTTTTTTGAACAATTTGATGGTTTGTTTAAATTTGTAAATGAAAACTGCAAAGAAATATTAAAACATTATCTGAAAGCATAAATAAATGCAAATATAAGTGAAAAGTTAAGTTTGAAACGTTTTTCTTTACCTACACTCAAAAATTGCATTAATTGTGTACATTAATCTATCAGATGAATTGTGTTAGGATTTGCATTGCGCCCGACGGAAGGTTAAAAAAATGGTTATTGTAAAAACTGAAGGGATTTGACAAAAAAGCCTAAAATTTACCGTAAATAGGAGCTGGTAGCTATGTGGAAAAATTGACCGTTTTAGTGTAAAGGAATATGAAATTCAAGTGGATCCCATTTTAATATCTGGTAACATTGTTCAAACAACGGCCAAATGTCAAAAAATCGGTAAAAAATGAATTTTTTAAAGGTAGACCTGAAACTATAACCAATGGGGGTTCCAAATTTTTCTAATTCTTATCTAGTTAACATAGGTCAATTTGGGACCTGGTAGATCAAAATCGGTTAATAATTTGTTCAGATAATTGCAAAATACTGTCAAAATCTTTAATTAATCTTCAGCTCGTGAAAAAAGCACCTACATGCTGGAAACTATCTGTAATTGTATCTTTTATTACCCGTAACTTACCATATTTTTTCCGTTAAATAGTATTTTTACATTACAAGCCAGGTAAAACAGTTTTTACTGGTGATAGGATGATGATGACTGGTGAACCCTAAGGCGAGCCTGTCACATCCTTGAGCCAGTAAAAACGGTTACCGGGCGTGTCATGTATAATATTTGATGTTATTCATTTGTAAATAAACCGAAAACTCATAATGAAATAAAATTTCCCTTTCGTTCATAACATTTATTATATTTTCAAAGATGCTCGTTACCTTTGAAATCATTACTCTGACAACGGCGCTTACCATTTATTTCACTGTTTATTATTTTGTTAAAACAGTAAATACACACAATTCAAATTATTGAAAAGGAACGTACCGGAAGCTATAAAAAAACAAAGCGACCAAGGTGGTAGTAAATTTATTGCCACAGAAGTAGTCTGCAAGGTAAGAGCGAGAATGCGCGGATTTCAAAAAGTGGCAAAAAAAAATTGAGGTAATTGAGGTGACAGAAGACGTCATGCTGGTTTATTTAAATTAGCTGTCACCACGGTTTAGTCCAAATTCGCTGCGGTCCAAATCGAACACGTTGAAGAGCTATTTAGAAATGAAGGAAAATTTTCAAGCTAATAGGTTTTTAAGTGATTTATAGAAAAAACAGACATTTTTTATTGTTATTTATAGATTACGCAATATATTTTCATCCTAAAACGGAAAAGTGAGCGCTACAACCCTAAAAAGGCGAAGATATTAACGAAGGAAGGAGGTGAAAAGCTCCTTTTTTTTAGTAATTGTGGACCTGAACAGGCTAAATTTGACCTATTGTGCTAAAGCACTCAGGAACACTTAGGGGGATGGATAGAGAGATATTGAATTGTTAGAATGCCCCGTTGACGATTGGTGGCTTGCTAAAGTTTTTACAATTTTTGGAATTTCAGAAAATTATGTCAGCTCCTAATTGAGCTACGGGGACTTTTTTAAAACACGTGACCAATTGCCAACCACTCAAATTTCAAAGTTGCAAACCGATATCTCCTTTTTTTGCAAAGATATTTGCAATAAACTCATTCCAAAAATAACATACATTTTACATTTTAAATATATATATATATATATATATATATATATATATATGCGAAGTCTGTAAATAAAGTAATGAAACTGATATTTTTACAGTCAATGTGGCAACACTGTAACTGACATGTAGACATATGTTTAGCTGAACAGCTGATAAAACAGTTCGCATTAATATATTTAGTCTATTGTTGTCAAGTGACATGTAGGCAAACTTTTTATAGAACAACTTTTTGTTGTGCGTTAAACAATGAGTGAAATAAATTATGAGCAACCTTGTGCGATCAAATTTTGTGTTAAAACTCGTTGAGAAATCCTTCAATGACTGTGAAAAAGAGTAGCGCGCGTGTGTCCTGCCATCAAAGACAACTGGATACTGCATCATGACTTTACACCTTGTCGCACTGCACTCTCAATTACCGAGTTTTTGACAAACAAAAACATTCCTCAAACACCCTACTCTCCTGACTTGAGCTCATGTGACTTTTCCTGTTGCATAAGTTGAAAAACCACTTCAAAGGACATCATTTTGGAACAGTAAAGTACATTAAATAAGCTGTAACCGAAGTATGTATATATATATATATATATATATATATATATATATATATATATATATATATATATATATATATATATATATGCCTCGAGGAAGATATAACTTCTCCTAGGAAAACTCCTTAAAGCGACGAAAAATGAGTCAAATTGTGCGATACTTCTTTGTCACTTCTTTGAAAAGTAATTATAATTTTTCGAAAACAAATCGATATCTTTTCAAAGTTAACCGACGCCGATCTACCAGTTCTGAAAAAAATTTGGGACCCCTATGGTTCTGAGCTACGTTAAAAAATTTGTTTTTCACGGACTATTGTTTAAACAATATTCCCAGTTGTTATAATGGGATCCACTTAAACCTCGTATTCCTTGTCACTAAAGCAACCGCTTTTTCCACGTGGTTACCTGCTCTTAATTACGAAATACACTTTTGCTAATTCCACTGCGCTGTAAAGAATTTTGTCAGTAAAGTAAATGGATTGCAAATAATGTCAAGAGTGTATAGTTTCTAAAAATGTATGTCTTTTTAAATGACATATACAATTATGTTATTTCGATTTCTCTAATCACATACCGTGGGACTAAGAAGTCACTCTCTACTAAGTAAAAACGGCCTCCCAGGAGGACGGATTAGCGTCCTGAGGGACGAACGGCATAGCATGGGGAAGGCAATGGAGTACCATCCCATTAAAGACTCAAAGAGCATCAATGAAAAAGGTAAAAAAGGAGAAAAGTAAAGCAATGAGTTCTTTGTGTATGAAGCAATTTGAAGTAATGGCTTCCTATTTGAATCTCTGGGGGAGGTAGTAAGTGAGACAAGATTAGAAGGGGAGGGGAAAAAAGATACAGAAAATTCTTCACTCCATCATAATGAAGAAGCTAGAGGAAGGAACAGAGTACGATTCTTGGTACATAAAAAAGTAAGAAACAGCATTGAAAGAGTGATTTGCAAGGGAGATAAGATAACTACCTTGAAGCTGACTGAAACACCAAAAAGCCTGTTAATAGTTCAGGTTTACATGCCGACAGCTGACTATAATGATGAAGAAATAGAGGAGATTTATGGCATAGTAACATCACTATCGGAAATGATGCTGTAGAATCGTTATGGGAGATTGTAACGCGAGGGTTGGTAAAGGGTAGGCTGATGGGGTTGTAGGTGATTATGGGATAGGAAATAGGAACAAGAGAAAATAACGTTTAATAGAATTGTGTAAAGAAAGGAAAAACGGTTATTACAGACACTTGGTTCAAAAATCTCAAGAGAAGGCTATATGCATGGAAATTACAAGGTGATAGGTGCAGAACGCAAATAGACTTTATTATCTTAATAGGAGAAAGATTCCGAAATGGTGTAAGTAAATCACATGGTCTTCCGGTGACAGACATAAACAGTGACCATCTCCTTTTGGCGTCAGAAACAGGTATTAGTCTGAAAATATTGAAAAAACCTAAGCAAAGGAGAAAAAGGTGGGGGATGAAACAAACGGACAAGCACGAAGTAGGGGAAGATATGGAAAAGAAATTTGACAGGATTAAAGTTAACAACAATAATACCGCTGAAGAATGTTGGATTAGGTTTAAGGTTGCAATACAAAACGTGGTGAAAAACAAGACAGGTTACAAGAAAGGAGAAACAGAGAAAAACTCTTGGATAACATAAGAAATGGTAGAATTGATGAAGGTAAGAAAAAATACAAAAAACAATAGAGGAGGTTAAACAACGTGTTAAAGAAATAAACCTAAAGTGAGAGAGAGGAATAGTTAAACGTAGAGCGCAAGGAAATAGAAGGTATGGGCAAGCAAGGAAGACATGATCTGGTCTATAACACGGTGAAAAGTTTGACATGGAATGGAAGTAAAAGGTAAGTAAAACAAACAAAGGAAACAAAGCAAAAATGGTAGAACATGGATAGAAGAGAATGATGTGCTTACAAGGTGGAAAGAATATGAGGAGGACTTGTATAAGGCTAGTGAAAAACCCAAAGATTTAGTATTAGAAAAAGAGGAAGAAGTTCAGGAGTATCACAAAGGACATGGATACCACAACGTGAAATAAGATTAGCTTTAAAGGGCGCGCAGAATAGTAAGGCTTCGGAGGAGGACGGAATACCAGTCGAATTGATTAAACGTTAAGTGATGAAAAATGTTTGAAGGAATTAAAGGAATTGTGTAATAAGATCTATAAGAATGGGCAATATCCAGAAGATTTTGTTAAAACTGTTATGATTTCACTAAAAAAAGGAAGAGTACTGGGAAGTGTGAGGAACACAGAACTATAAGACTAATAGGTCAGACGGTAAAAATATTGTTACGGGTCTTTGATAAAAGATTGAAAAAATATCAGGGAGGAAAACATAGAGCAGAAACAGTTTGAATGCAGGAGAGGCGTGGGAACAAGAAATACAACCGCGGTAGTAAGAACGATTGGCGAAAGATACCTGAACGGGGAAAGAAAATAAGTGTGTCTGGTATATTTGGAAAAAGCATTTGATTGCGTGAAGTATGAAAAGATGATAGATCTATTAAAAGATAAAGGAGTGGATTGGAAGGACAGAAGGTTAATCAAAAAACTGTACACGAATCACAAGGGAACGATGAGGGTAGGAGTCAGCATGATCGAATGGTTTGACATCGGAAGGGGAGTAAAACAGGGTTGCTGTATATCTCCAACCTTGTTTAACGTGTACTTGGAAGAGATGATAGAGGAAACCGTTTAAAGGAATACTACTGGAGGGCGACAAATACAATGTATTAGCTTTGCTGATGGTATGATATTTGCTGAAAACACGCGTCAGCTAAACAATATTTCAAAACACTTGGAAATGTATGGCCTGGGAATTAACCACAATAAGCCGAAGCTTATGAAAGTTGGAGAGAAAGAAAGTGTGGACGTAGGAGTGAGAGGAGAAAAGCTGGGACAGGTGAGAAGATATAAATACCTTGGCGCGGAATTAGCACAGGACTGGAAGAGTAAAGAGGAAACTAAAATGAGAATAAGAATGGCAAAACAGACCTATAGCAGGAAAAGCAAATTATTTAATAGTCGACCAAGCTTGGAGCTAACGAAGAAGTTAGCAAAGTGTTTTGTTTGGAGTATACTGCTATATGCCCGTGACACATGGACAATGAGCAGTAAGATGTAAAGTAGCATAGAAGCATTTGAGATGTGGGTGCGGAGGAAAATGATGAAAATCAAGTAGACGGATCGAGTAAGAAATGTGGAAGTATTAAGGAGAGTGGGATAAAGAAGGGAAAATGAAGTGGAATTGGTTTGAACATGTTATGATAGGAAATGGTTTACTAGAGATGTTTTGGAAGGATCGGTGGATGGAGAAGTGAATAGAGGAAGTGGATAGATGATTTGAAGGAAGGAGGTTGTTATGTTGGAGTGAAAAGAGAGGCCATGGATAGAAAACACCTGATGACTTGTTTCAGCAGATTACCGATTATTTATAAAGAAATAAAGAGGAACCTAACAAACCCTGAAGCTTTTCCACGTAAACTACATGGCTTACCAAAAATCCATAAACCTAATGTTCCTTTAAGGTCGAACGTTACTGCAATTGATTCCCCCACATACGGTCTTGAAAAACGTCCTACACTTTTATTGCAACTTCATACAGGTAAAACAGGTTAAAAACTCTGCCGACTTCATTGAAAAGAATACATAATTTGAAAATTGAAGTTGGTGATATAATGGTCAAGTTTTATGTTACTTTGCTTCACTACAAATGTTCTTCTAAAAGAAACTATTAAATATATTGATCATATTTTTACAAGAGACATAAAAATACCTTTTAAGAACTGTCTTACAACCAGTTGTTCTCAGAAGTTGATAGCCATTTTAGTTCTGTTGTGATTGATTTTTACATGACAGAGTTTGGTATAGATATATACATACCACACGATATCCTAATTAATCATGGGATTAGGGCTGTGGTTAAACCTGCAAGAAAAATTAAAGAAACTTTAAGGTTACCTAAAGAAGCTTCAAACCAATTATCATCTTCCGAAGTGCATATGTTATCTTGTGCTTGTGGAACCACAAAACGTAGCTTTGATGCAAGGCGTAAAGAATATACGAGATTTTGTTGATTAGGTTAAGCAGAAAAATCTACGGTAGCTGAACATGTTTTGAATAATTTAAATCATGACATTCAATTTCTTAATATGGAAATAATGTCAACACAAACTCATGATTATGTTCGTTTACACTGTGAAGCTATCGAGATATTTAAACATCCCAAAAACTTCAATAAACAAGAAGGCATTCGTTTAAATATAATTAAAAAAAGGCATAATGATACTTATTAATTTTAATTTTAGCTTTGGTATGATTAGGTTTTTTCCTAGACCTTGAAGTATGTTACCACAGCACTTTACTAATTTAACACATGTAGTTAAAATTAACAATTAAAAATTATATTAAACGTTCTACATTGTGTTTTCACTGCGAAATAATATCTTTAATTAATATGACAAGTTTAAGTTTGTGAATGCTTTTATCAATTTTGGATTAAAGTTTTTCACAAATTTACACTTACATCACAATTTTGTTAAATTTGGTTATGACATTTTTCACTGTTAGCCTTTGGATGTCTGTGATCTGTATGTACTAATATTACCCAACAATGTCAGTATGCTTTTTCTTTCTACCACTCCTTGAAATATTTGCTTTAAATTCTAACGATACTCTTAAGATTGCAATCAGTGTAACTGCATTCAACATATTAAACAAATATCAAACTTTGGGAAACATAAGAAGCCATCAAACTTGGCATAATAATTAAAATGGTACTCATAATGCTAAAAATTCTTTTAAAATATAATAAACACTGATGTAAGTCTGACAAATTGCATGCAAATATTGAATAACGTACGTTTTCCTTTAATGCAGTCCTCTAAATTAATATGCTCGTTAAACTTTGATATGCGCAACAATTCTTTAATTAATTGAGGACAATATTAAATTCTCCTAACAAACTAACAAATGTTTAATTACTTTAAAAGCCTATATGAATGGTTAATAACTGTTTCAGTGCAGATAACTAAAACAAAAATTTTGCAAGATAGCTTGGCTTCAATATTCTTTCGCACTATACTGTCCCCGGATGAATTAAATACGTAATTACGTCTTCAGCAGAAACAGCCCTTTTCACAGTTACTTTGCTATAACCATGAAATGTATTTGAAAATGTTTCCACTACCATTAAAGTTGGTTATATTAAATTAACTTACAGAGAATAGGTATCTCTTATAGTAAGTAAATATTCCTCAACACTATACTCATATACTGACAACAGAAATATTTAAACCTTCCCACCGTTGGTGGTATCTTAACTCTACCTCATTATCTCCTGATCTAATTATATCTACCTAGTACGCAAAATTCAGTACAATAAAAATTAATTTCCAAACGATTTAATTTGAGCCGTAACTAAGCACTAATGATATCATATGCAGTCAACACATTTTTACAGCATCGACCGCTGGTATTGAAGCTGTCGATAATAATAATGTTTGTTTTAAAACTGAAAAGCTTGAATTAATTCACTAAACATCACTATCGTGAATTAAATAACCGAACTGCACATAATAGACAAGTACTATATCCCACGTTAATTTATGGCATTTCGCGATTCGGGAAACATTCACTCTAATGACCAATAAGTAATTTCTCACGATCTGTGTTTGCGTCTTAACAGCAAAAGATCAAAGAACGAAAGACCACCCTTAATTTTCCTTGCTACGCCATAATTCTTTAATCCAGTAAATTCAAAATTGACCACTCAAAGCTAAACCCTGTATAGTTAATATTTTAAAATTATAAAAGCATAATCAAATACGCCCAAAACACAGGTTGCGGAGTTGAATGCTTATTCGCCGTTCGATATTGTTTACTTTACTAAACTATACTTGATTGAAGCATCCATAGTCTGTTAACTTATAAAATTAAAGATCTGGATGAGTAACAGAAAGGAGACGCTAATAGCAGAAACCACAAGACTGAACGTAGGCTAAGGCGACACCCCGTTTCTAGTAAATTATCTTATTGATTACATAAAGTGGCTTGGCCTCCGGATGTAGACAATGGCTTAATCATCTTTATACTAGTAAAACATGTGCCGCTCGAATGCAACTTAAGTTTAAGTAACACCATTCGTGTGCGCAGCAGTTGTAATAGGGGTGCATGAAAGGAGTGAGTGTCCTCGACTTCTTCCATCATGCCTTAATCAAGATTGCTTATACTCCAAAAGTGGGCGAAAGAAAGGACTGCTGTTTCGCCTTCGCACAATCATTTTTATTCAAAACGCCCTCCACTTTCAGTACAAAGTGCATGTGTCACATGATTCCATGCACTGAGTATTAGTGGACATGTTGAGACCTTTTTGCAGCAATTTATCCAACAGAATTTACACTCGCAGTGAATTAACTTTGCAAATGTGCCGCTCCACTTGAGTCATGAAGGTATAAGGTGAAAGAAAAAATCTAGAAACATCACTGGAACGATTTGTATGTGCACCAAATGGTCATAGAATACTTCTATAGACATTTATCTATAGAAGTAACCTTCTGTAACGGAAAAGCAGCACATGCATAAATAGATACACAGGGTTTTATGCATATGATAAGAAAAAATTATATAAGCATAAATCGAGATTTACTTACTGAATAGATTGGTAATCTGTACTCCTACAGATTCAGAACATGTTATTAGGAGTAAAACATAAAGTCACTTTTACTCCGAATAACATATACGTTTTTATCCGCAAACGTAAAAATAATTGGTAAAGATCGAAAGAAAAGATCAAACATAATTAGCAGGTAAAAGAATAAGATAATCAGGATGCTTTGCAAGTAATGAAACCATAACAACGCACATTTAATAAGCACATTTGGTAAAAATAAAAATGCCTAGGCGCAAAAGTACAACTTTTACTCCATCTCTGAGAAGTAAAACTTTTACCTTTGACATTGAGTCATAAAAGTGTCACTTTTGTGACGTTTGCGGATAAAGTAAATTATTTTCAACCGTGGGCTATCCAGTGGTCCGACAGTTCCCTTACACAACCGGTCATCCCGCAGAGTTCCTCTGTTAATTGATAACATGCTTTCGTCAACTTTATTGTGGGTTATTTCATTCTTATATTTAGTTCTCTCGTGTTATTAGCGGTTAATGATCTTATAAAAACGTTTATTACCAACAACAAAAATTAGAATGCTCCCGGCCCAATTAACCCTGTGCTCAAAAGTGGGAGGTGTTGATTGTGAATGTATACATACCTTGAGATGGAATGCTGATGTCACATATTGGGCTTTATTGCATATCATGGTATCAAATCCATAATGGCCAAAGCTCACTTCTGTCAACAGTGGTATTTTCGATCAGTTAAATAAGCTGCTTACTACGCTTCTTACCTAACCTTGTGCATGGGTCACGTTTGGTTGTGCCCGCATATAGAATATAGATACGTTTTCTACTAATGGATCGTAACGTCTTCTGGTGTGTTATTGGTGTACTTATTTGTTAGTAACTTACCTGTGCGTTACTTGTTACGCTTATTCCTGCAGACTGTTCAGGAATCTGGTTTCTGTCCAGTCCTACGTCATTATGTTAGTATGGTTAGATTGTTTGGTGTATTATATTAACGTGAGTGATGGTTAAAAATATAGCTTACTTGTTACGATGGAGCTTTCCTGGGTGGTTAGTCGTATTCGAGGTTACTCTACCTTAAGGAATGAGGGATGCTATCTAGTATGTTATCAAATCCCTTAAAGAGGTTGGTGAATGTTTAAATTCGCGTTTGGTTTTGTCCTGTAGAACGTTATAGTGAGTGAGATAGGTGTATGGAGTAAGGAGAATGTTTTTGTAGTTTCTGTTTGTTGAATATCCTGCATTGTTTCTATGTTTATAGTGATTGTGCAATAGGTGTTATTTTGCGTGCTTTACTGCGATTTCGTTAGGTGTCCTGTAGTGTAATAGGTGTAGGACTCACATTCACATGCGGAGATGTAGTTGGGCTATTTTTTGGTTTTAAGTTAGCGTAAAATATTGCCCAGATGTTGTATGTTATAAGGTTTCAAGCTTGTAACCCACTGTGACCCCTAGGGGCGCCAAAAGGGTTTCATCGGTTTCGTACTTCCTCAAGTGTTATGTCTAAGTCGGCTTTAAGGATCTTGGTAAATGTTACTGTTACGGAAGTAATGTTGTCTCGAGGTAGACACCTTTTCACATGCAGAAAAGTGGCTATGATATCTTCTATGAGTAATTTATATTTGACAAAACCTGTGTGTGGGTATAAATTAATAAGGTGGCTTGTGCGTTTATAGGGTTTACGGAAACTCAATTGGTTAACCCAATTGCAAAGGTTCTAAAGTGTGTTATTAGCGGCAACTTCAGAAAACCGATTGGCTGCCTTGGCGGCAAAGTGAGGAAAGTTAGGTACATATTGGGGCGAAGGCAGAACTCAGGGGTATGCCTCCTAAGGAGCCTAACTTTGAGAGTGGGCTGATCCTTCTGCACCTCCTATCCCTATCTGTTTAATAAAACAGTATGGGCTTTGTAAAGTCGGGGGGGTATCTAAATCCTGGATTTTGTGAATTAGGCTCGTATGATAGGATTAGTTTAGAAGAGCAACAGTGGCAGTAGTTGAAAGATTGCGAAGTTTCTGTGAGAAGTTTCAATGGTGGGTCTTGGTAGGTCGCATTCGGTCAGAAGCTGTCGGATAGTAGGTTATTGAATTGTAGGAGGTCTCTTACCCTACGAGCTATAATCTACTTAAGCATTTCGCTAGACAATTGAGGGCAAGTCTACAAGTATGAGGTTCTGTCAAGTTAAAGCTGTGTTTAGGGATCATAATACACCAAGCGGATTTCCAAGACGTCGTGAACTAGGAAACAGTAAGGAACTTGTAAGTGGAAGATAAACGTCGGTTAGTTAAAGGATGTATGTGTCTCAGTATCAGTCTGTTGAGTACGTCTTGCTCAGGTGCAGAGATTTTACCTTTCCAAAGGTATGTGAAACTAGTCATTTCTTTTTCTGGTCAAGTAAATAATACTTTTGAAAATTGTAAAGATATTGCTTTAATTCTTAAAGGCGTTATTAATCGAGGGCTCGTTTGCAGAATTAAAAACGGATTGTAGGTGAAATCTAAAATATTTACCCTTTTCCTAAACGCTCGATAATTAAATTACCCTGAAGATCGGTTAGATGAGATTGGAGCTTCGTTTTACTTTTAATGAGTACGTTGAAAGTGGGCCAGAATTGCTTTCACTGTTTTTCAGTGTACAAGTTTGCTTCACGCCCAATAATAGCGTTAAGTCGAATATATTTAATCTTTACAGCTACGTTGCTTGACCTCAGAAATAGGTTCACAGGTGATGTATATGATGTATCGATCATTGGGAAAATGAGACTTTAACCGCTTTCGTAATAACAAAAGTTAAATCGGTGTCGACCATCTAAGTAGTGTGGACTTTAGCGTCTCACGGATGCCCCACACATTTTCTGCCCCTATTATAAAGTCTATTTATGAAATCGGATATTGGAAGAAAATGACTAAAATAGATATCTACCATGTCGGAAGTGAATAGACGAAGAGGTTAAGAAATGACGATCTCTGCCGGGGTTGTGGAAATTGCACGACCAGTCCCACAAGAGAAGGTGTAAAGTGCATTAAGTCTACCGCGGTTGTTACACGTTAGTGTACTCATGCGTGGATATGTGGAGGAGGTTTTGCACTGAAGGGACATACCACACTAAGTGACGCTGCCGGATGAGAGGAAGTTGAATGTAGATGGATGGGCGCATTGGTAGTATTGAAGATGATCCGGATAACTTTTATTGGTTAAGTCATTCTATGATATTTTCGTTTTGTCTACATGACAAATGTCAGGGATGTTTGAGTTTAAGAAGACGAAGGCCTGATAATTGCAGTATTCTAGGCTACATTGTAGTTGGCACGGACTTGCGGTTTCCAGGAAGCAAATGCGGCTGTGGTTAAGTTTTACGCTTATTTACGGGGTTGTAAAGGGACAAGCGACTGGAAAAAGATATTCTGGTTGTTGTACTAATGCATGATATTGCAGATGCAAGATTTTAGTGTCTGGTTAGGTAAGTGGCAAGTGTTAAAATCGTCAAGATGTTGCTCTAGACAATTTTTCAAGCGCCACCCAACGAGCGTTCATTCGGAGAAGTAAAAACGGATTTTAAGTGACAAAACTACTCCGTCACACGAAATTAGTTAACCTTGAAGATCAGTTAGAAGGGATTGGAACTATGTTTCAGGTTTGCTGAGAAGGTTGAGAGTGTCTTAGAATTTTTTTCGTCTCTATAATTGAGTTTAGAGGTAAATTGTACACATTGTTGTTGGGTGTATATGTTTGCTTCACGCCGGGATTAGGGCGTTAAGTCAAATACATTCGGCCTTGAGAGAAGAATTCCTTGACGTCAATAATTCGCGATATACTCACCCCTTTCCTTTGATTAAAATTCAATGTGGGGTAGGTTTACAAGAGATACCTATCGATTTTAGGGCATCAAGATACAGACCACCTTTGTTAGAACGGAAGTTAGGTGTCCACTTTGCATAGTGATTAAAGTGGATTTCGTACGCCGGTGGGTCACTGGAGATGTATTTGCTGAACACATTTCAATTGACGTTTTAAAGATCTTTGCTTATGATGTGTGTTGGACGGGAAGGTGAAACGATAGAAAAGTTTCAACACGGAAAGGAAGCTGATATAAAGTAAAGATGTCACCTGAGTGACAGTATGTGGATATATGTTGAGTAATTGGTTAGAAATTAAGAAAGGTTGGATCCTTGTCTCTCGTACGGAGTAGTGGCAATGTGAGAATATTATGCGAGAGAAGGTTACCGTTTTATTGGTACTAGAGTCTCCAAATTAAGTAAAGCGGGCATTAAGGCCCCGTAAATAGATTGCTTTATGGGTACCAGAGATGTAATCCAAACAATCATCATAAAGGAATTCGTCGGGGAAGTTATAATAAATAAAAAAAAATGACGGGAATGGGTAAGTTCACAATGCAGTAACACATGCAATATACTTAACATGCGGCGGAAAATTATAAGGAGCGGTAGGGATGGCATTTTCTGTAACGCGGGCGGTGGCTCTTGTACTATTGAGGGAGATAAATTGTTTCTAGTTGGAAAATTGCGGCATTTATAGATTGTTAAAGTAGATGCTACTAATCGCATGTTATTACTGAATACCAAAAACGTTTCCGACGGCTGTCCCGCACATGAATTGTCCTATTATCAAGTCCATTGTACCAAGACGCGGGACTGGAGATGCCAATTTCCTTGCTAACAAAATTGATTCTAGTACGGCATTTCAGACATTTTTTGAACGTGTTGTAGATAGCTTTCGCTATATCGGCTCTAGTGTCAGTAGCGTGGAAATCTATATTAGAGAGAATGTAATCGGATATTTGGAGAAAATGACTGAATTTGTCATCTTCCGTATCGGAAGTGAATAGGCGAAGTGGTTTAGGAATGATAATCCCTGTCGGAGTTTGCGGGAATTGAACTAGTCGTATATGAGAAAGGATAGATTGCATGAAGTCCACCACAGTTGTTATATGTTGATGTACTAAAGCATGGGCATATAAAGGCTATGTGGATTTCACGACAGGTAGCGCAACGAAGGGATCTCTTGAGCTCCTCGACTAAAGTGTAGCCAACTTGCGGGTAAGGGGAACAATAGTAAGGTGGTTGGTCGGTGGAGGCCCGACTTGCCATTCTTTACTGTGGTTGTTAGTAGGGTAAACGTGAATTGGGGACAAAAAAATGGTATCGTACATGAAAGGTAGACTCCCATCAAGGTGCAACCTCACACCCCGCTGGATGGTCTTGGACGTTAGGAATCCCATAAAAGAAACGCCTTCTTCGTAGTGAAAATAAAGCCAAAATATTTTCAGTGATTGGACTACTTATTGAATTTCTTTCACGTAGGTGGTGACTATATTGATTCTTGCCCTGAGCACCCCTTTCCTGTATTTACAAATGGAAAGAAATGAAAGTGGCGCCATATATTAACCCGTAGCAGAATCTCCGCTACAAGTAGCTCTAGAGTTATCACGGAAACGCTCAAATCGAGTCTTAGTAGAGGTTCATTATGTGACGACACTGAATGGGTCAACCAATAAGCGTAGACCTTTATATTGTGAGTAACTTCGGTGATTCAATTTTTCCTTCTAGCTTCGTCTGACAGGAAAATAATTTCATTGAGGCAATATAGATCTTTAACTGTGCCTTTTTTTTATTGGCTTAGACACGTACAAGTACTAGCTCTTAGAACTCCCCTTGATAGATACACATAATTTCCTAAATTAGAACATTTCGGAGAAAGACATTCCTTCCTCTTCATCCGGCAAATACTTACCTCCTTTATCAAGATAACTGGTTGTGAAATAATTTCTCGAAGAATAGAAGAATGTACAGTATTATTCCAAACATCTTCACCAGATTTCCCATAAACCACATCCCTGGACGTGCCTCCATCAGCTTCGTCGCTTTGCACAAACAGCTCGGTTGTTTTTGTAAGAAGGTTTGCTTTCTCATTTGAAAAATTTTGAATGTCGCCAGTGAGTTAAAGTTATCTAGAGCTGCTCTCTCGACATCATGAGTTATATGGATTTACAAATGGAAAGAGATAAAAATGGCGTCATATATTAACCCGTAGCAGAATCTCCGCTTCAAGTAGCTCTAGACTTATCACGGAAACGCTCAAACCGAGTCTTAGTAGAGATTCATTATGTGATGTCATTGAATGGGTCAACCAATAAGCGTAGACCTTTATATTGTGAGTAACTTCGGCGATTCAATTTTTCCTTCTAGTTTCGTCGGATAGGAAAACGATTTCATAAAGGCACTATAGATCTTTAACTGTGCCGCTTTCTTTTTTATTGGCTTAGACAGTTGGTGCAACATTTACACGTACGAGTACTAGTTCTTAGAACTCCCCTCGATAGATACGCATAATTTACTAAGCTAGAATATTTCGAAGAAAGACTTTCCTTCTTCTTCATCCGGCAAATACTTACCTCCTTTATGCAGACAACTGGTTGTGGGATACTTTTCTGAAAAGTAGAAGAATGTACAGTATTATTCCAATCATCTTCACCAGATTTCCCATAAACCACAACCCTGGACGTGCCCCCATCTGCTTCGTCGCTTTGCACAAAGAGCTCGGTTGTTTTTGTAAGAAGGTTTGCTTTCTTTTTTGAATAATTTTGAATGTCGATAATGTGTTAAAGTAATCTAGAGCTGCTCGCTCGACATCATGAGTTATATGGATTTCGCAAGCAGCCAAGCTATTGAACACATTCCATCTGTCGTTTTGACGTCAAGAAGCATTTGGACAAGACGAGGAGAGTGTTATAACGTGATGGTGTCACCTAAGCGACAATCTGTAGGCATATTTCGAAACAGTGGTTCAGTGCATATAACGTGGTCCACTATAGAGGAACTGTGAAAGTTGAAAAATGTTGGATCGATGATCCTTATACAGAATACTAGAAAATGAGAAGTTTGTAGGAGTGGCGGATGTTAAAATCGCTCAAGAAAAAATTGTTATGGATGCTAAGGGCGTGGATCAGTATATTATTATAGAGAGACACGTCGAGGTATTATTGCAACAAAAAAATGCGACTGCAAGGAAAAAGTGCACAAATGCTGCAACACGTCAAAAATTTGGCAGGTGTCGTAAAAAAGACAAGGAGTGACTTCAAAGAAACGTTTAGGCATAAGGACGGTGCCTCGTGGACTATTTGTGGGAGATACATTTTAGCAAGGTTTTGAAGTTAGCAAAGCCAAACGTACATCGATTGTTAAGTTTGCTTTATGTGTGTTATTAGTAGATTCTGACGAACGCCCCCCACATTCACTGCTCAAACCTATTGAGAGATGAGCGGGTATAGGTGTCGAAAGTGTTCGCCACATAGGTCCTAGGGTCGGAAAACATCTTAATGAGGGAGAAGGTAAGGGAATTAATGAAATCGGATATTGGAGTAAAATGACTGGAATCGTCATCTTCCGTGTCAGTGAAGAAGTTAAGGAATGACGATCTCTGTCAGAGTTGCAGAAAAGCAATAGTGGGATATTTTCCTTAAAGGCCATGTCCACTATTACTCCAAATGTCTTTACCTGATTTCCCAATTCCACTGAGCATTCTCGTCGATTGGAAGGCAGTGCGTTCTTGTATTTGCTGCCCATACTTCGTATTTTGTCTGAGGTACCTTGTATATATGGTATTATCGCTGTATATGCAGGTTCTTCTTTTTCGGTTACCCTTTTCCTGTTTAGGTTAGGTTAGGGTATTTTCTTTTTCTTTGTTCAGGTCTTCTTGTTTTGAACATATTGTTTTTGCTCTATCGTACAAGCAGTTTGCGACGTCTAACTTCACGTTTTTGTGGTGAAGGATGTTGTGTAGGTACCTCCCCGTGTGGATAGGTTTCCAGTGTCTTGAAAGTGTTGTCATTCCTGTGTACATTCAGGAATGGTAGTTTTTGTTCCGACTCCAATTCCATTGTGAATTTTATGGAGGGTGTGCGGCTATTTAGAGGGTGTACCAACCAAGATGCAAAGTTCGATAACTCCTTTGGTTTCATAGATATCAAAAAAGTTCTGAAAAAATAGGGGACAGGAAGTAACAGTACATTATTTAAAATTATTTTGAACAATATAGGATGTTCTAAAATTCAGATATGAATCTAACTTATGTTTTTTTAAATGGGAACCCCTGTATATTATTTCAAATTCAGAAAGTCCACATTTTTTCGATTTTTTTAATGTCGGGGTTGAATACATTATACAGGGTATTTCGAAAGATATGGATTGTTTTGTGTTGAAATCGTACTCATTTCAATGCCCTGTAGAACAATACACTCTGTAGAAATGAATTATCTGTTGGCCAGTTGTCTTTCAGAATATTGTCTAGTATCGTTACCCACCATTATTCATTTAACTACTTGGGGTTTGTATACAGGGTGGCTCAAAACTCGGATGTGTCATTTTCTTCCTTAACTCAAATGGAAAACCCTGTATTTTTTAACACTATCAAAGTACTCTGTTACTCCTCTTTAATTTTTGTCAGAGGTTCCCTGTATCTAACGTGAGTAGTTATCGAGATATTTGATGAACTTGATACAAAATCTAGGATAATGATGTTTATCTGGTCGTCATTGTGTTTGACAGATAAATTTAACAAATTTACTGATGTTTGAGAAGGATTTGTCCTGCAAATGTGTCGAAACAATACAAATAAATCAATCTAGTGCACTACCTAACCTGTTTACTTGATACTGATAACATTAACTGTAAATATAGAAGAACAATAACGAAAGAATAAATAATAAAAATAAAATAAGAACATTAAATTAATCATCTTAGGTGTTCGAAGTGACCTCCACCAACATCAATACAATGTTGAAGTCGATTCTCGAATGCCCGACTCACATTTTGCAATATTGTAAGATCAACACTCTTGAATGCTTCTGTAATTCTGACCTTCATGTTTTCTTTTGTCGTTGGTGGGTCATACACCATACTCTTTACATGACCACACAAGAAAAAATCCACTTTAGTTAGGTCTGGTGATCGAGCTGGCCAATGTTTAGGTCCTCCTCTACCTATCCATCTTTGTTGGAAATAATTATTCAGATAGTCCTTGATAGGACCTGTGTTATGAACCGGTGCGCCATCATGTAGCAGCCACATGCGTTGCCGAATGTCGAGGGGCACCTCTTCAAGAAGAACTGGTAAATGATTTTGAAGAAACTGTAAATAAACAGTACCATTCACCGTTTCTTCAAAAAAGTGTGGCACTATTATACGATTTCCCAAAACACCACCCCAAACATTCAAGGACCATCTTGTGTGCCTCTTGTTTGTGTTCGTATCAAATGTGGGGTAGATGTCTGGTAATAGTGAAAATTGTGTCGGTTAACTCCTCCATTTTTCGAAAATGTTGCCTCATCCCCAAACAAAACAAAATCTAAGAAAGATGTTTCTTCGTCGATTTTCGATTTTGCCCATTGACAAAATTCTACTCTGTTTTGGAAATCGTTTACAATTAATTCCTGATGTAGTTGGACATGGAAAGGATGCATTTTATGTAATGACAGGATTCGTTGAACCGTACCATGGCTAGTGCCTTTTGGAGATGAAATCTTCCGTACACTGATATACGGGTCTTCTGTAACGCTCAGCAACACTTTGAGTTGGTTGTCTTCCGTTATTGCATGTTTTCCCGCTTCTCTCTTGTGATAGTTAACCGATCCGGTACGGTCAAAACGATTCAACAATTTTCTCAAAGTAACTTTACTCGGTTGTCTCCGGTCTGGAAATCCTTCACGATATACTCTTGACGCCAATAAACAGTTTTAAGTGCATTCACCATGTACCCAAATAATGTCAGTCATTTCACGACGGGAAAATTGTTCACCATTCATCTCGTAGCTACTTTTCACTTCAACTATATTGAAACAGAAATAAATTGAACAAATAACTGAGCGAAACACTACAGTGAAACCTGTCGAACTGACAGATATGTCAAATACAAAAACTACTTGATAATAATACAAAAACTTCGTGATAATTACTTTCAAACAGCGAATTGCAATGTATATCTGGAGATATCTCTATAATTACAAACATTAGGTAAACGGGACAAAAATTAAAGAGGAATACCAGAGGACTTTGATAGTGATAAAAAATACAGGGTGTTCCATTTGAGTTAAGGAAGAAAATGACACATCCGAGTTTTGAGCCACCCTGTATTCAAACCCTAAGTTGCTAAATGAATAATGGGGGGTAACAATACTAGACAATATTCTGAAAAACAACTGGCCAACAGATAATTCATTTCTGCAGAGTGTATTGTTCTACAGGGCATTGAAATGAGTACAATTTCAACACAAAACAATCCATATCTTTCCAAATACCCTGTATAATGTATTCAACCCCGACATTAAAAAAATCGAAAAAATGTGAGCTTTCTGAATTTGAAATAATATACAGGGGTTCCCATTTAAAAAAAACATAATCTATGAAACCAAAGGAGTTATCGAACTTTGCATCTTGGTTGGTACACCCTATATATATATATATATATATATATATATATATATATATATATATATATATATAGTGTATGTATATATATACATATATGGGTGATAGTGGAGAACCCATCGCCATCCCTAACTCTTGGTAGAATTTGTCTTCTTCCTGGAAATGTGTAGTTCTAATACATATTGTCAGAACTTCCATTAGTGTGTTTACCGAGAGTTGCGCGTGTTCGACTAACATTTCATCCTTTTCCAGTTTGTCCCTTATGATCGTTAATCCCTTATCGGAGGGCACATTTGTGAAATGTGAAATGTCGAAGCTTACCAGTGTTTCTTCGTGATTTGGTTAGATGTTTCTGATGATTTCCACGAAGTGCTGCGTATTCTTGACCATAGACTCGGCTTTTCCCGATAAGGGAGTGATGATGCCTAGCAGATAGTGTGCTAATGGGTGACAAGGTGAATTTCTCAAGCTCACAATTGGTGTCACAGGAATGTCTTGCTTATGAATCTTTGGTGGGCCGTACAAATGCGGATGTTTGCTGTAGTGTGGGGTAAATCCAGTTCTCTGGTAATCGGAGAACTCCCCCTTGTATTATGCCAGCGTTCGTTATATCTTTCGATTGCTGGTGTGGAGTCCTTTGGGATTTGTTTGTATTCGGCCCCGTCCAGTAGTTCTTGAATCTTACTGTTGTAAGTATCCATATTCATTACCACAGTCGCCTTTCCTACGTCTGTCGGAGAATCTTGATCGTTGGGTCATTTTTAAGGGAAATTATTGCTCTCCTGTCTAGGTTAGGGATGTTAGGTTTAGTTCGCCTAGATGAATCTAAGACTGATCTAACCGTACTTCTGTATTCTTCGACTTCTTCAGGATCTAATTCCATAGCTGTTCGTTAAACTGTGGTTATTAAAACTACTTTCGGAATATACCTCGATATTATCGCATAGTTCAAACCTTTGTCCAGAATCATCATTTCGTTCTCGTTCCACTGTCGTTTAGAGATGTTTATGACAGTGTTTTTACGATTGATGTTGGTTGATTCTTTCTTCTCTTTTCGCGTGTCTTCTGCTGAATTTCCTTATGCATTGCCTTGGTCATCGAATATTTACTTCTGGTAGACGTATTTATGCTATCAAAGTCTTGTTCGTTCACTCGATTTCGAACGGTTTCTCTAATCTCGTTGGATTCGAGCTGGTATTTTCTGAAAAAAAAATTTGTTCCTTTCCTATTACATGGTCTTACTATAGTTTTATACAATAATCCCTGTTAATCTATACGTAGACTTACCATCCATTATATTTCTGCATACATCTTCTCAGTATTTCATAAAAATTCTCTTATACTGTGAGTATAAAGAAAATGTAAGTGGTACCAGACTAACTTGGGCTTGTCGCCAATGCACATATTAGTACAAAAAAATAATCTAATAATTCTTTTGATTCTTTTTAAGTAAAAATATAGTTTTCCGTTTTAGAAATTTGAATAAAATTGTTAAAATAAGGAAAGTCCAAAGTATGTTCTTTGTTCGTAAAGTTTACGGTAGTACACAAAGGAATATGTTGCATAATGCAATTGTATGATATACGTATAACGGCGTCGTTACTCTCGCTCTTTCAAGTTTATAGAGAAGAGTCGATGTCAATTTCGTAGTTTACAAAATCAGATATAATCCATAATGCTAGTCCAGAGGCGACAACCGGAACTACCCGTGCCATTTCCTGTTCGGAACGTCCTTATCAACACATGAGAATTTGTTCCTATGTTGATTTTGCATACCGATAACAAGTCTATTTCTGTATTTGTTACATCAAAAGACGCTTTCATGTATATGCGTCAATATGCATAGAGAGATGAGGGTGAGTTCTTCCGTATATCGACTTCTCTTATATACGCTTTTTATCATCGGATCTTAAAATAATGTGCGGAGATTGTTAATGTCCGAAAGAGGTCGTTATCGGTGAACACCATTAGGGAACATCTAAGAGGTCTAGGGTGGATATAACACTGACCAAATTATAAGTTATTACCTTATATATAGTAGCCACATCGGCTTATTACTGTAACCGATATAAGGGGGGTGCAAAGCTTTACTGTCCATCTTCAAGGTAAATTGGTAAATGGGGTAATTAAGGAATTCGATATATTCTCGTAGAGAGTAAAAATTGTTCCCCTAAGCTAAAAATCAAATAAAACGAACATGAGATCAGGAAGGAATCATAACTTCCAATAACCGATGACAACTAATAGTTCGGCGGGTTTGTATTGAGCAGAAGATATTGGGTCCTGAAAGCCGCTGTCTCGTAAACCTGCTGTTTTATAACTCTGTCGTTCGGACGTCAACGTGCGGTTAACCGCACTAAAGCAAGCTCTATAAATTAACAATATATTTTCTTATTGTTTGACGATTGTTACCAATTATTAGTTTTTCAATTTTTTATACGTACCGCTGATGAGTAATTTCATTCATATGTGTGGGAAAGTGGCGACTTGATGCTTCATTTACCATCATGAGATGTTGCTTTACGTATCTTAAAGAGTATCGATTTTTATACCGTTTATATTAGCGTAGATAAATTCACTTTAAACCATTTTTACTGTACTGAAATAGACTTTGAGGGTGGTCGATAAAACGAACTATTCAAAACTGGCTGATATTATGCCAGCACTATCTGAAATTGTACCAGTGTGCGAAAAGATACAGAAGACAGAAAAAAATATTCCCATCCCTGCTGTGTTCATACTTTTCGTTTTTTTACTTTCTTATTTTGATGTAAGTAGTGGATCTTCTAAATTTTTCGACATTTTAAATTATCTCAACCTTTTTTAAGTGTGTGTTCCAGCAACCCCAACAACTTACTAAATTACAAACGAAACATATTGGTCCTATGAAATTTTGGTTCAAATCGGGTAGAAAAATAAGATAAGCGCTTTACAATGTGCGAATATTCTAGAAACTATTAACTTTAGTGAAAAGAGTAAAGAGACCTTTTTTAAAGTTAATTCAATTTGACATAAATATTATTATAAAGTTTTTTGTGGTCTAATATATAAGCTCTTAAAAGATCACTAACGTACTATTTGTAAATATCTGGAACTAAAACAAGTACTTCAGAAAGGAGCCATTAGTCACCATTTAATAATGCACCCAAAACTGTCAGCTTTAGAGCTTAAAAGACCTGTTTTTATCATAATTCTGTATCCCCTTTGGAACAAAGTCGTTCTGAGTATACCTTACCGGTTGCACATCAAGAGTGGAATGAGATATACATCGAACTGATGATTTACTAAAATACTTATCTTTTTTTGGGATTTTTTAATGGTGTACTTTAAATTATCCAATCTAAACGTTTCGATAACACTTACAGTTATCTTCGTCAGTAGTAATGTTTGTTAAAAATTGTTAAAGATGTAGTAAACAATTTTGTCAAATTTGAAAAATTAAAACATAAACATAAGCCTGCTATTAGTATAACAGTTTGGGAAACATAAAGCCAACTATAAAATTTTTAGTAAAGAATAACTAGGTTTATTGTTTGGAAGTGGAGTTCCTTTTGTTGCTGCTTTTATTATGACTTCTTCTAGTGACCAAGGGAATGGACCTCCAACAGAATATGAATTGCTTGAATTTGTCGAAGAATGGGTATTGGTGCTGAAAATAACCATAATACTAGTTCCCAAGATTCAGGTCAACTTGATAATCATAGGTATTGGAAAAAAACGGAAAAGGCAACATGTTTCATTGCCTTGACAACACGTGACTGATTGTTAATTTTTATTTGCTATAAGCAATATTAACAGATAACTATAAAAACTGTTTTTAATGAACGAACAGAATTTCAACATAATTAAAGTACATACAGTAAAAGATTAACTCGAGTGCGGCTTCAACCTACGGCATCTACTCTGCTGGAGCAGGGCTCTTCCAACTGAGCTATCAAGGAGGCAAGTCATGTTCGAAACCATTACGAATTTGGGACTCAAATGACATGCACAAGAGTTGAATGTGATCCTTGTCATTGTGTATAAAAATTATAATACATCGGAACTAGAGAAGTACATACAGTTTAAGTTTAAATAGAGTGTCACTATAGCTCAGTTGGAAGAGCCCTACTCTAGCAAGGTACATGTCGTGGGTTCAAGTCCCACTCGAGTCAATTTTTTACTGCATGTGCTTTAAAAGTTAATTTTAAATATATGTATATATGTATGTATATATATATATATATATATATATATATATATATATATATATATATATATATATATATATATATATATATATATATATATATACAGGACGACCCAAACTCGATGGCCAAAACGAAAACAGCTGATTCCTCTGGCCAAAAGGAACAAAAAATTTTTAATACAGGGTATGTCTTTGTTCCTTTTGGCCATCGAGTTTGGGTCACCCTGTATATATATATATATATATATATATATATATATATATATATATATATATAAGGAGCTCATTTTCAAATGTTTTCATTTTTAAGTAGAGATGGCGCTGCACAGCTTCAGGGCCAACACAAAATACATACACTTTGAAAACGTATCAAGTCCCATTCAAACAGATATACCTATTTACATATATTTTCCAAAAGGAAACAAGTCCACCGACATGTAATTTTCGAAGAGTAATAAGTCCTTGTTTTCGATTCAAAATGCGAGTAATTCAGTTGTGAATTGTAAAGCGTCAGCAGTACAAGTTGTGTTTGTGCGGCAATTTGAGACAATTAAAATGGATAAAACGGAAGGTGTTAGTGCGGCAGACTATAGTATTGGAGTTTGTAAAAGGCCGAGAGTCTCTGCTAAGGCTGCAATTGCTATGCAGATCCGGATTTAGTAAATTGGCCAATTTCTTGTCGACATGATAAAAAGAATAATTATCATTGCTCTGATATAAATCTCAACACTTTAAAACTGGCCAAAAGTTATTTCTTTAAAGATTGCTCAAAAAATAACCAGAACATGAGGCTGGCTTTTTTAACTAAAATTGCCCCACATCTTAGAACCCGAAAAAGAAATGCTAGTACTTACTGACCACATGAACTCCACATTCGGTATACCGTAAGTTATTTGTTCAAGTGTTTGCACCTTTTAGTACTGTAGGTAGCGGACCGCGAAAATTTTATTATTGTAATAAACGTTTGTCAAATCGCCATTGTTACCACGATAGAAAAGATAATTAGTGGATTTTTAATATCTTAATAATACGTCGTAATTTGCTAATTTTTTCAAAATATTTTATTTAGAGATTTTATGCAAGGAATGTAGGATTGTTTGTAACTAATATGGATGTTGGGGGGGTCAATAGCAGGTGCACGCTTAAAAATGCTTTACTGAAGAGTCGTAACGAATCATTGTAATTTCTTATGCGCGCTCTCGATGTAAACATTTCATCGCTCTAATGATTAATTACGGCTGAACCGGCCGCGATCAAAAGATATCTTTCTTTGTTACTTGAAACTTCGAGAGAGAAATGTAGTGTTGTTACGGAGAAATGCATATTTTTAAAATTAAGGGCCACTCACTCTGGTATTTGTACGAATTACCATTGTTGGTCATTGGTTATATTTATATTTGTGTAGAGGTGGGCTGATGAACGCGTACCTGATACCGCTTTGGTTACTAATTGTAAAAAATATATATATATATATATATATATATATATATATATATATATATATATATATATATATATATATATATCGGTCACGATGTTAGTGATCTATTTATAACTTACCCTTGTAAGATATTGTTTCGATGATTTTTTTGTCAGTTTGTTGAAGTTGAATTATTTTCCTGCGAGCTGATTTCTCTTTGTATGTACTGTGTTACAATGTGGCTTAAAAGGGCCACATGTTTGGTGTTACGATTTCTATTATGATTTTCTATTTTGATTATTTATGACTCAATTGTGCGTGTACCTACATGTGTTTTTTTTTATTGTGTTTCTATATAACTAAACTGCTTTTTATTCATTTTCTGTTAGTTATAACTTCGTACGCACTTTAACCTGATTTAATGGTGTTTCCTTCTATATGTAACCCTTTCATTGTTTTTTTTGCTATTTGATTTATTAATGTATTTGTGCAATTTCTTATTTATGAATAAAGTGGGCTTTATTGGTGGTTCTTTCCCACAAGAGTGGATTAACAGACTGGACCACCGCTGCGCAAAGTTCGTTGATTTTAATTTGAGTAGTTTCATATTTTTTACCTGCCCCTCATGATGCAACACCTCATCCAGCCTATCTAAATTGGATAGCACAACGTAGCTAACACTACACGGCCACTTCGTTTGATCAGGTTTGAAGTTTGCGACTAATTAAATATCAGACTTGTAAATAAATTCTAATGTTCTATTATTAGCAGGAAAGTCAAAGTAAGGCAGACAATTAATTTGAGTAATAGTGACATTATTATCTGTCAAGTTAATTACTTAGCGATTGTTTGGTTCTTGAATTTGAATTATTGCAAATAAATTCAAATTACGCTTTTCAAGATAGGGTACCTAGGAGACGCTACAGTACTAAAAACACATTATTTTCTGCAAGTACGTCGAAACAAAGATCCTTATGCGGTATGTAGGGCTTTCTTCACTAACTATTTGAAATTACACCTCGAAGAATTTTATGTGTTGCAAAGAAAATTCAGAAGGGAGTAAGTGTCTGTGTTAATAGCCGCGGTGACACTAGGTCCCACAAGCAATTGCCGTAACTTAAAAAAGTTAAAGAATTTATTGGACGATTTAGAGCGCAGGAAAGTCATTATAATCGACAAAAATCTAAAAGGTTGTATTTGTATTCATCTTGAACCATTAGAAAAATGCGGAAAATGTCAAGCAGGCGTTGAATTCCAGTATGCCTCTTTAACTTCCTTAACTTTAGCTTCCTCCGAAGTGGATATGTTCCAATTTTCATTTCTGAAATATACCCAGTGCTAAAGTATTTTTACCACTTTAAAGAGCTGTAACTCCTCCAGGAAGCACATTTGTACTAAGGTATGTTTGGTTTAATCGAATCCCATTTGATCAAAGGAAGTTGTGGGTAAGGTATATATATATATATATATATATATATATATATATATATATATATATATATATATATTATATATATGTAATCAAAGTAAATGAATTTGACTCAAGTGCGAAATCAATCGTTCTCAGGCCTAAGCCTGATGACGGAGGCAGAATCCGCTTCCGAAACTTCACGCTATAAAAAACGCTGTAGAAATTGACAGATCAACTCGACTAATATGACACCACAGTTGCAAAACACTTATAATACAAAAGGATTTCCGGTATTTTAATACTATATTCCGAGTGACAAAAATTTAGCCATTTAAAACTAGATTAAGCTTTCAACAGCACATAAAAAACAAGTTAACAATAAATATAACTTAGTAACGGTTTCGAAAACATTCGGGAAAACTGTAAAAGATGTTTCAAAAAACAGGTTCTTTTTATAAGACAATGGTTGAGCTTACACGGTAAAGCGCTTTATCTCACCTAAAACTCTACTGCACTGTAATAGTTGAAATTATTTACACATGTAACAAGAATTAATGATTTTGCTTAAATTCACAGATTCTGCATTAACAAGTAATCCATTTTATCTCCTCTTCCGTAGATTATATCAACTGTTGAGAAATTTTTGCGCTACAGCACCCTCTATTGCCCTCTCCTACTATAAACCAATCACCGATGCCGCTAGAGTCAAAGCTCCGATACATGGTTACTCTGTCAAATGACATAGATCTACCAAAGTCGTTGTTGTTAACCAGCGCCTTACGGGATTCCATCCCTGCTAGACGGATCAGAAAATCCTACGAACAGCCAAGGCGCCAAAAGGAAGCAAAGGAAGAAGAAAAAGGACACCACCCACACTAGCTCCACATTTTCAAAACCCCACGCAGGCACTACAGATAGCTCAGAAGCCATGGAATCCACCGTTAGTAGGGAGATGGTGTGTCCGATAATCCTCAACAATGTATCTAGGCAAGATAATGCTCTTATTTATACCCATACAGGCAACGAGCGAACGTAGGTATAACGTGGTTCTAAGGGTAGTACATGTAGCAATCTCTAACAGCAATGTGTGTTATGAGATACAAGATTGCGACATTAATACTACATCTTCAACTGATTGCAAATATATGTGCCGAAAGTGCGAATGGAGGTTTTTTACGTGTATAGGACTTTGCTGATTATAAAGAGATGGCAATAAAAACAATCAGGCATTAGGTAGTGTCACCGTTGCTAAAGAGTCCGTCACGCGCAATGCTGCTGCTGGGCATCCTGTGCCAAGTGCACAGGACATCACCACACAATTGAATGCTCTAAATCCCGAGCTAAATGCAGCGGTAATCACCGGACCAGCTTTGGAGAATACGTCCCCTGCGGTCAACGTATCACCACCAAACGGTTTAAGTTATGTCAACGCTAGGTTGACCGAAGTTAATTGCCGTCGTAGTCGCACTTGCTTTAGGGTTCGATGCTCTTTTTCTATTTGCTATTTTATTTTCCCCAGAAGCTTAAATCTAGTAAAAGTCCTACCTGTTATCCACAAGCTGGCAGCTACATTAGTTAAGACTTAAACAGGAACTCAGGTTGGTAACTGTTTGCTCCTGCTTCGAGTTACTCGAACTGAACTAACTTTCTGTTGTATATGCTGCTGCTTATGAACTGTATTGCTTTCACTCACTACTTTCACTGCATTCACTGCTTTCACTTCTTTCACTACTTTCACTGCTTTCACTGCTTTCATTGCTTTCACTGCTTTCGCCGCTTTCGCTGCTTTCACTGCTTTCACTTCTTTCTCTGATTTCACTGCTTTCGCTGCTTTCACTGCTTTCACTGCTTTCACTGATTTCACTACTTTCACTGCTTTCACTGATTTCACTGGTTTCACTGCTTTCACTGCTTTCGCTGCTTTCACTACCTGCACTGATCTCACTGTTTGCTTCCCTGTTTTAGGTGTTGTGGATTTTAGTTTTCTAGGGATTAATGATGTTTTTCATTTTGATGATAGTCTCAGAGCACCGTCTGTTGTGTTGAGACTATGTGGGCGTTTCTCAATCACTATGGCTTCTCTGATAATTCTAGTTGTAAAGTACTCCATGCTTGCCAAAGTTTTTTCGTCGTCAAATTTAATTTTAGGTCCTGTTGTGGTTACGTGTTGGGCCAAGGATGATGTCGCTTCAACTTTATTAACCGCGCTTTTTGTTCTTCTATCCTTGCACTAATTTTTCTGTTGGTCTGTCCAGTATAGAACGAAGAGCTACGCTGATCAACACCCGAGAAACCAGTAGTACATACAGCAACCGCAAAAACCTAAAGATTATATATATATATATATATATATATATATATATATATATATATATATATTGCTAAACTTTTACAATTTTAATAAACCGACCTGAATTGTTATATTGAAGCGGTGCCGTCTCTTGAAATACTTGAGGCTCAAAGATTCTGTAGGCCGTTCTCAACCTGCTACCGACTAAGCTACGACCGCACCAGTAGGTGAATAAATACAGGTCTATATAAAAGAACGGATGAAAGCATTACGTATGGCGTAATTGCCCAACGTTGTTTTTTCTGACCCGTAAGATCTACTGACACCACGAGAATCGCTAGCATGTTATTGAATTGGCGTTCTCTAGGTCCATTAGTGAATCTGACTACAAATGAACATATCCACTTGCACACCAGCACTAAACTCAACACCATACGAAAATGTTTCGTTGAATGTAAAAGTTGAGCAATCGAAGTAAGAGTTAAAGCATTTTACTAGAAAACTGTTAAATTTCGACGAATATAGTACGGTTGTAAACTCAGAGAGTGAGAATTGTTGGAACAAACCTTACTTATCAGAAATATGGATAGTCATAATTTCCGACGAACCAAGATACGGTTTTCAATTCCATCAATTAAACGTTCATCATAGTTAATAGGCAAGAATTCAAATTTAAGTAAGCGATCACTTCCGTCCAGGAGTTTAAATCACTTCAACGAATGCGATGTAAAAGTAGGGCTTAATCTGTTAATATTTCAGGAGCACCAACAAATAAATCAGATTGAGTTAAATCACGAGAGATGCGAAACTCTTTCACACAAACAAAAAAATCTAATAGAGTAACGGTGAAAATCTAAGTTCAGAGACTGACAAGTATCTAGATAGGGAAAAAGAAGTTGAGATGAAGTGTACTGACACAAGTGATCCATATGAATCGTAAGAAATTAAAGCAGGGAAAGTGAAATCTGTTCCTCAACAGCAGTAGTACAACGTGGACTAGAAGATGGTTAACGTGAGAATTCGATAAAGGTAGTACGTTTTTGTGTCTTTACTTTCGACTCAGCATCAGACCTCATCTGTATTCTTCTATTTACTCTTCTTCCGAAAAACGATGTTGCATAAGCATTGCTCTACGTTGAGCATGAACGAAATGGCTACAAAAACGAGGAAAAGTAGGTACTTCCAGAAAATGTAGAAATAAGCTTAGATAATTCAGACATTCAATATCAAAATCGGTCTTACGTAAAATATCAACATTAACGTGACTACGACCACGAGAATTGAGTTCATATTAAAGTTCAGCTTTATTTATACGATTGACTTCTAAACAATCGCTATCTTGGATAATGGGGGAAAGTAAATGTATTAGAACAATAGTGAGATACGTAAAGGAAAATTGTACTCAATTGTCTGAGAGAAATGGTAACTATATGAGATGCAAACACCAAAAAACCTAATCATGCCCCAGGTTAGACGCCAGATATTTTGTAACGGGGCTCAAATTTTTAATCTTTACAATGCCGTAGAACTAGGAGCTTTAACCCAGTGCAATCTAGCAAGTATAAGCCATGACCTAACGGAGTAATTAGAGCACTTTAGATGCGTGGTCAGAAGATTTATTATTTGCACTAAATTTACTAAAAAATTGGGAATGTGGAATTAAATATACGAAATCAAATTACGAATGTCACAGGAAATGTATGCGTAAGTAAAACTTTCGCCCTCGAATATTTTTTCTAGCCTAAGCCTCTACAAAGGATGTCCTGAATTTTCGCCAGAACTAGAGAATCAAAGACATCATGCACGTGACACGACCGTGCTACATAACACATAACATATTGGCGCATGCGTATGTGAATGTACACGTTCCTGTAAATTACTTTGAAAAGGTTTAAGTTCCCCGGATGCAGTCGACAAGTACAGTTCCTGTACGCGAGTGAAGTCCGCACACGTTCAGGATTATGTGCTAATACGGAGTCGCCGGAGCTAATCCAGACTGTACGCAATTGAAGTCCGAGTCATCAACAATACTTAACTAACACGATATTCTCCTTTAAAACACAAATACGTGGACTGCACGCGTCCTAACAAACCTACTTCTAGCATCCGCACTTTCTCACTTATCCAAAAATGCTCACAAACACTCGCAGTAACACCAACACCAGCTGATGTTGTTTCGGTTGCTAAGCTATTATCATTAGGTGGTATTCCCGTTGGTTCGTTGCCACCGTGCAGGGCCCGAATGCATGCTGTAAACAGACTTTGACTCTCTGCTGCTTTTTTAAAAAAGCAGTATTTTCAAATAAAAACTCAGTTCACTACGCCCCATTCATACCTGTGCAAACCACAATACCTTTACAGTGATCGTCTTGTCGTCTTTTCCGCTCTTTTTCAAAATCTTCAACTACTAAGTCATGTGTTGCAGCATGTGTTGAATACAAATGTGAGTGGAAGACTCTAGGTAGGGTTTTGAAATGAATTAACAGCTACTGAGTTGCAGCTATATTTATTTTAAGTGTGCGACAAGGTCTACGAACAATTTAAGGTTTTACGTGTCATCACGCTCCCACACCTGCAACGACCTCTACAATACTGAACTTGAGTTATGACTTAATTGCTTTTCGTTTAGACAATTTGATCGTTTAACAATATTATCAGAAATTAACTGGTTGTCATCCTTTCACCTACGGGATTTTATTAAAACAATGAATATGTTAGTAAAGTAGTTCTTAATACACCACCATAAAGTGTAATTATTGATTTAAAAGTAGTTTAGTACCATCAGGCAAGCAATTTCGCATTGAGAAATAAAAATAAATGTTGCACGTAAAGAGGTCGTTGAATGTCCCAGTAAATGCAAGTTACAAACTCGTATAACCGCATGTATGTCAGTAACGAATCCAATATCAATGAGAGCAAGGGGGAATATCACACTGTTTATGTTTTGTCCTATATTGGCGTTTCCTTTTCAATACTCTGGTGACATATAAAAGTTTGCGTTGGACAAAGTCTATATTTACATGTTATCATGCATTCGAACTGCTTTGATGAAGGCTTGCATGTATAGAAAATATTTGTCAATAAGCTACCGATACAGGGATTAGAGTGATCTTTGGCTACTTTGTGTCCGTCTACCATAATTTCGTCTCTACGTTGATGTCTACAAAGACCAAAGTCTCCCCAACAGCTTTAACCGCCAACAGAACCGCTATAAAAGATTTTATGATCCTGTATTGGTTATCTGTGAGCGTTGGACGCCTGCATTTGATGAGAAAACCACACATATGAAACATTTACCAACATAATTTGATTTCTTGATAAAATAATTAATTTTTTTTTTGTCACCGTTTCAGCCTAATTACACTATCAACATCATCCACATTTACAAGAGCAAGTATCTACTATAAATTAACCACCGAATAATATCAAATCGAATTACACGTTCCAATAATTGTTTTATTAATAATGTAGTGGCTACGCTTCAACACGCATAATGTGTTATTAGTTTCAGCTGTCGCCTCATGGTGTGTGTGCCTTGTCGACTCGATATTACCAATAATGGACGTCACATGCCGATACATAATACCCGATTTCACGTTCACTTCTGCTTTCTGTTTCCATCTACCCGATTAATCAAATCATATGCTATTATAAGCGTATTTATATCGCAGTTAATATCGATGATGTGCCTTTTTTTGTTGGAAAATTCATAACGTTACAAATTCAGAATCTTTCGTTTATTCGTCAATAAATATACGAAACATGTACACATAATCTATTTTTTTATTTGCCCCCTAGATTTGGGAGTTATTTTTACAAAGTTGGTATAATATTTTTCAGTAACGTCAAATTTGATTAATTTATTTTCACATGATAGATTTAAGTATTAAAAATGAGGATTTTCTTAAATATTCGTTTCCATAGCAATGTACATAGCAGTTTGAAAGTTTGCAATTGATTAATATTGTCACTTTAAAAACTTCAACACCAAAAAATTATACAACAAGATAATTTATGTAAAAAAAACCTTTCACAGTTTGATAAATAATAAAGGTCCTCGTGCAAAAGCTGTAACTGAAACGGGAGAAATATTTGATGTAAGAGATTTAAGTTTACTTATATGAAATAGTTTAATACATTAAATTAATATTTTTTCAGGTTTCTCTAAAGAGCATCAATAAAATTATGAACGGACGTGACGAACAGACAAACTTTACTAAATTAGGTCGATCGACAACTACTAGTGACGTATATTAGAAAATTATGTTTTTCGCAAGGATTTACAGCGACTCATTTGGCAATACAATTCAAAATCTGAACATTTTACGATCGACAAACTTTTGACCGACAGTTGTGAACATTTGGATTTTAAGGGTAGTAGATCAAGTTTATTCAAAATTATAAAATCGATGGGACACAAGTACAAAATTTTTAATGGACGTAAACTATACGAGAAAAACATGTTGTCGAATTAAAAATCAGGAAGTTCGTCCAATTTCTAAATTCAAGTGAGAATGTGATATTCGTGTTTTTGGATGAAACGTGGATTTACGAAAATGGGAATAATATTCGTCGTTGGGTGCATGATACTGATTTGAAAAGTAATCCTCCCACGATTAAGTCTGAAGGCAAATGTTTTACAATATTATACACAGGTTGTAAGTTTGGCTTCTTAGAGGGTTGCGACTACTTACTGGACTTACAAAATAATGACCATGGCTATCACAGGATAATAACTGCCGAACTTTTCCAAAATTGGGTGGTTAATCAGTTAATTCCTGCTTTGGATAGACTGCAATCAAAATGTGCGGTGGTAATGGACAATGCACCATATTACTTGGTGCAGTTGAGCAAACCAGCAACTTTTGTTAGCAAGAAATCTCAAATGCAGAATATTTTGATTAACCACGGTATACGACAATTTAACAAAAAGACAAATGTGGGAGATTCAACTATTTTGAGAACATCATACCAAGCGGTTTGTAATTGACGACGTTTAAAAGAAAGCATGGCCATGAAGTCCTTCGTTTACCCCCATACTATGGTCAATACAATCCAATTGAGTTAGCATGGGATTATTACAAAACTATCTATAATAAACACATAAATTCGCAATCTAATCAAAAGATAGGGTTGCAAATTTATGGCGGCTTGCTCTTTCAAAATGTACGTCCGACATGTGGCAAGGTTATGTAAATCATTGCGAAAAAATAATTTTGGTAGACTGAACAAAACTAATGGGGCCAATTTCTATTGAAAATATTCCACCCTCGACGAATCAGATTCAGATTCCGAAGTTTCTACTGCAAATGATGATCCTAATTCAGATACAGAAATAATGGAAATGGAATAAGGACTTGGACTAGACACTTTTGACTCAGAATCTCAACTCAGAACAACAGAATAAATTTAGGGGTAAAGGTCTGTTTACACACATCAGTGCCGTGCCAGTTCAGTATCGGTGCCAATCAGTATCAATCAGTGATACCAATTCACACACATGCGTAGTAAGTCCTGTACATTCCGTGAAGTTCGTGCAATATGACTTGTTTTACTGATGATGAATTAGGAATTATTATTGCCATAGCTCTGTACGAGGAAGAGGAAGAAAATCAAATAAACAAACGAAAATGGGTACATGGGATGAAACGAGAAAGTGAAGGAGAATTGGTGGACGACGAAACAAAATTTTTTTTTCATCATCAGTCTCCAGTTGGTATGTCCACATCATGTTCCGTGTTCTCTTCTTCACTAACTTGTTCTTCATAATCATCATTCATTTTTTAGAGATTTCCTGTAATTGTCTCTGAAAATAAATTTGTCTTCATTTTATAAACACACTATAATAAAATAACGTTTTTTAATTAAAAAAATTGTTTCTTTAGGTACCTAGCTACTGGAGATTCTTTAAAAACTATATCATTTAGTTACCGAATGGGGCATTGCACAGTGCAACATCATAACTAGAAATTTTATAAGTAGAATGCTGCCGCAACCTTCAGAAGACATGTGGAAAACTATTTCTGAAAGCTTTAATTCAATTTAGAATTTCCCCAACTGTTTGGGGGCGTTTAGATGGTAAACATTTTACAATTAAAGCACCCCCAAACAGCGGATCGCAATATTTTAATTACAAGAAAACATTTTCTATTGTAGTGTTAGCACCTGTTGATGCACATTACAATTTCGTAGCTGTTGATGTTGGTGCGTATGGCAAAAATAGCGATGGTGGCATTTTTGCAAAATCCAATCTGGGGAAAGCACTTTAAAATAAGAGTTTATCTGTACCACAGCATACACCATTACCAGGTACAGATATCGAGGCTCCTTATGTGATTGTAGGTGATATATCTAGGAAGAAAATTAAATAATTTTAAGTTCATTTTTAACTACCGTTTAAGCAGAGCTCGGGGACCGTTGAAAACGCTTTTGTGATTTTAATAAAATAATTTAGAATCTTCACGAGAAGAATCCAGGCTAAACCGGAAAATGTAGATTACATAATATTGACTACTTGTATATTACATAATTTCATAAAAAAATATGACACAATTTCATATAATTATCCAAATGCAAACTTGAATCATGTTTCGCAAGAACAAGCACTTCAAAATCTATCTATGCAGGGAGAAAATGCAACTAATCACGCATTTAGAGCAAGAGAATTGTTTACAGAATACTTTACTTTAGAAATTGGACGTGTGCTATGCCAAAACGGAAACCTTTACGATAATTTTGTGTTTCTTAAGACTTTAAGACATACCTACCTATACAGAGTGGTCCACCGGTCTCGGTGTCTAGAGCAAAAACTTAAACATTTCTTTTTAAATCTGTTTTACAGTGAGATTTATATCAGAAAAGACGACAATATAAAAATAATTTTAATTATACATAAGACTCTCATATGTTTCACATTCCTGGAGCCCCTTGTATAATTTAAATTATTTTTATATTGTCGTCTTTACTGATATAAATCTCACTGTGAAAACAGATCTTAAAAATCATATTTAGTTTTTCCCCTACAGACCGAGTCGTTACTGGTGGTCCACCATGTATTTATAACATTAACATTGTTTTTGCAATTTACTACTTATTGATCTAAAACCTACATTTAATTTTTAATATAACAAAGTACCAACTTACCTTCGAGTTTTAATTGCTTTCCCATATTATTCCAAATATTATTTTTAAAACCGGTATCCATATATTTTTTATGTGACACATCACACAATTCTTGATAATTTCGTACCAACTCAATTAGTGTTTCTTCCATTTACGCAATAATTAACGCAAATTCACAATTGTCGTCAGTGAAATACACAAAACTATCGTTGCCGACTTTAATAAAAATCACGTAACGGACATTGGAGCAGCACTGATGGTAAAACACGTCACTGCGCCGGACTTGTCTGAACAGGTTCATTTGAGAGTAACGGCAACGATGTTTTATTTTTCACTGACACTGATACTGAACTGACACGGCACTGATGTGTGTAAATAGACCATAAGTTATAATACGGCGGAACCCTGCTATCCATGATAACTATTCATTTCAACATATCAGATTTGAGATTAGTGAGAACCGTCTAATACCAGCATACTTTTGGTGTAATAATGAAACTCCCCAAATCTAGGAGGCAAATAAAAAAAGATAGATTATATCTTGAACTTTATTAAATTGGTCTGAAAGTTATGGGTATCTTTTAGTAATAATATTCTCTCTAGAGAATTGTTAACGCTGTAAGGTCGAAGAGATAAGAAATTCACAGTTTGAAAACTGAAAAAAGTTCCAAAAGTCCGGAAAGTCATTAGGTATCGTAACTTACACAGGGAGCAGTTGAAATGGAAACGTATTGGTAGACGGGACAAAGCAGAAAGGTTTAGCCATTTTGGCTGTAATCACTTTAAGTTGGCCTTCCAGAAAGGTCGAATATCATAAAAATATTGTTGATAGACTTGACTGTTGGTTACATATGTGTGTAGGGCAAAGTGGAAAACTTGAAAGGACAAAGCGAAAATACAGGAAGAGATCAGCTTACTCAACAAAAATTGCTAATTCTCATTACATCAATGAATTGCAATCATTTGCAGGTATCGTAGAAGTATAGGTATTCCATATCAATAAGATCGGTACACATTTCATGAGCTCAAATATAGAAAAAAACTCATTCGTTGGAGTCATTGTAAATTTTCACACACACAGGTCCCTTCATCACGGCATACTCTTTTTTACTTTTTCCCAAAGCCTGCGTATTACATTTTGCATCATTTGCTACAATGGTCGACAAATTGTGCAAATTTTTACCATACCGTTCGGAAAGCAAATCATTAACATGCGCCGATTATCGCCTCCATTGTTTTCGTTGCTTTGTCCATACCAAATGAAGCCTTTTCAAATTGTCTACAACTGCTGTAGGCAAATGCTGCATCGCATTTCAGATCAGTAAGTATTTATCCTAGTACAATTGCACACTCCTCACGTAATACTTTACATGTGCTTGCCACTGCTACGTAAGCACCTCATACGACCTCTCTCCGAAATATCCATAGTTCTGTTGCTGAACCTGGGCATTTAATAAAAGTCTATAAAGTTTTGCATTTGCCACATAGAGCCAATACCTCACAGACAGTTTATTTCTTATGTATGACATCCATTTTTCCATTGAAAAGCAGAATTGGTCACAAATGCACATTTTCGTTCTAGTAATTAGACATACAACATACAAATCAGTAACCGTATTAACATAATCTGAAAAATTGGATTATAAGTACACTACACACACGATTATAGATAATAGTGAACTGTTGGTCTCTTTAATTACAAGGTAACGCATATTACCCATAAGCAGATAAATTCCCACAAGCGCCTTCATTGTATTGCTTGTATTTCTTGTATTGCTTGTATTGCTTGTATTGCTTGTATTGTATTGCTTGTATTGCTTGTATTGCTTGTATTGCTTGTATTGCTTGTATTGCTTGTATTGCTTGTATTGCTTGTATTGCTTGTATTGCTTGTATTGCTTGTATTGCTTGTATTGCTTGTATTGCTTGTATTGCTTGTTTGTTGTTGTTTGCTTGTATGTTGACTTTATTGTTTATTGCTTGTATTTTAGTATGTACTTGTATTGCTATGTATTGTTTATTGTATTATTGTATTATTTTATTGTATATTATATTATGTATTAGCTTTATTTGTATTGTATTATATGCTTGTTATTATTTGTATTGCTTATTGTTATTATTATGTATATTTATTGTTTTATTGCTTGTATTTCTTTTATTATTTATTATATTACTTATGTTATTATGCTTATTATTATTATTATATTACTTGTATTATATTCTTTATTTATTTGTATTTATTGTATTTATTTTTATTATTGTACTTTATTGTATTATTGTATTTATTGTACTTATATTTATATTACTTTATTATTAGTATTATTTATTATTGTTTATTACTATTATTATTATTTATTATTTATGTATATTATTTATTGCTTTATTATATATTTATATTATTGTATATTTATATTTATATTATTATTGTTTATTCTTATTTATTATTATTATTGTATTTAATTATTATTGCTTTATTAGTTTACTTTAGTTATTTCTTATGTATTACTTTTTTATTATTATATTACTATATGTATATTACTTTGTACTTATATTTATGTATTTATTATGTATTTATTATGATTGACTTAATATATACTTATATCACTTGTATTGTTTATTTTTAGATATTATGTTAGTCCAACTATATTTTATCATACTTTATTATTATATTATATCATTACTTATTTCTTTTATTGCTTTGTACTTATTTCACTTTATTATTACTTCTTTTTGTATGTCTTATACTTACTTATGATTCTATTTATATTTATTATGCTTTTTATATTACTTATTACAGTATTATACTTATGTATTGAACTTGTATCTAGTTCATTTTAGTTTTCATCCTTACCATTCTATATTACTTTGTGAATTGCTTTATATTCCTCTACTTGATTATAGTGGAAATATGCTTATAGCTTGTATTGCTAATAGATTATTAGTAATTATTTGATTATTGCTCTAATTTCCAAACTCTATTAGTTCAAAATTAACATATTTCAATGCTTAAAGTTCTGTTTGTGATTACTTTTAGCATTTCGAGTACTATTTTTTAACTGGTCAGTAGTTACTTCGATTTATCAGATTAAATATGCCTGTATTCTGTTCGCCTAAAATTTTATTGTTTATTATACTGTAGTAATTTGAATCATATTTGGCCCTTACAGTCATTGTTGCAACAATTTTTAGCTTCTATACTCTTTTCCTTTACTATAGGGTATTTGGCTACTCTTAATTTATTTATATTAATGACTTTTAACTGTGTACTACCGTAATTGCATTCTTATGTATGTATCCTTAACTTCTAAGTTTCCTTTGGAAAATTGCTTATCATATGCCCATACTGATAATGTGGAAATCTCAAACATTATTATGCCTCCTCATTGCATTTCTGAACATTTCTTAAATATTTAGAAGATCTATTGTTCCCATAGAAATCCTAATAAAATATTTTTTGAACATTTTCAACTGATTTATCATTACAGCGTGTGATGTACTATTTAGCCATGTCTTTTTACATGTTCCTTAATGCTACCTCACTTTAATCGTGGTCTAACGTGATGTTATCTATACGAATTTTGAAAGGCATTAAATATGCATCCCGTACTGCATATGAGTCATCGCTGAAACATTAACTACGCCATTTTGATTTTCATTATTCTCTAATCAGGTTTTTTGAATCATATTTAAGTAACAGAGTGCAATGTGTTGCCCACAATAATTTTGTGTCTGATACAGTTTTTGTCACTTCGGGAGTTCTTCAGGGATCGAATTTAGGCCCACTTCTTTTTTTATTGTTTATTAATGATCTTCCAGCTATAGTAGATTGTGGTGTTCTATTGTTTGTATACGATTTGAAAATTTTTTCTGAGGTGCATCTGTTACTGATTGTCAACTTTTGCAACTGCAGATTAACCGTATTTGGTGTTTTGTGAACTGTTTAAAATTAAATGAAGCTAAATGTAACGTTGTGTCGTATACCAAAAACATAATCTAATTGTATATAATTACTGTGTTGATTCAATGCAACTGGTAAGGTCGGAACTAGTGAAGAACTTGGGAGTCTACTTTGATAACAGATTTACTTTTTCATACTATATTAATGTCACTGTTCGTTTCGCAATATCTATGCTGGGATTTATTATACGTACTTGTAGAAGTTTTTTAAATATAATTGCTGTCAAAACGTTGCAAACCTGAATACTGTTCTATAATTTGGTATCCTTTTTGTAATTATCAAATCGACGCATTAGAATCTGTTCAATGGCGTTTCTTGAAACTGTTGTGGTTCAAAGTTCACGGCACTTATCCAGAACGGGGCTTTCCGCATAAGTCTTTACTATCTACGTTCTACTTCCCGTCCTTAGAAACTACGAAAATTAAGTCTAGCTTAACGTTTTTTTACAACATTATCCACAACAGACTAGATACTTATAAGTTGCTGTCTCTTATTAATTTTGTTGTTCCAGTTTATAAAACATGCTTGCATTTAATTTTTAATCACGCTGCACCCAAAACTAATATTTTGTATTCGCACCTATTAATTGTTATCGCATTTACAATAAACAATATTCGAATGTGGATTTATTTACTTGTACTTTGAACAGTTTGTTAAGTTATTTAGAATGTGAAACTCAATGTTAAATTTGTTTATTACTATCTTAATAATTTAAGCATTTAATTTTTAATTTTTATTTAATAGTTTGCCTTCTTTCGCCTATAATGTTATGTTTACTTTATATTGTCCTGTAATTGGATCATTTTCTGTTGGACAGTAAATAAATATTATTATTATTATTATTATTATTATTTGATTCCTTTCTGTACTCTCTGCCTTTCTTCTGTTCTCTTTTACCAATTTGTTGTTCGGGTTACTTGTATTATCCATATTCATAGGCTCTATTGATTCCGTGTTCATTATGTTGCCTTTTCTTGTTTCTTTCTTAAGCTTAAACCATCTACTTATCAGGAAGAACCGTGCGTACTACATCTAAGCATGTCTTGCGGGCGAATGAGTACAACCGGTTCAACATGGGCAATCGCGACTCGCAAAGTTCTCTTCGTAAGATAAAGGCCTTATATAGAAATACAGGGTTTTTCTTTGCATTGCACTAACTTCTTTAGATCCTTAAACATTAAGGATCTAAAGAAGTTAATGCAATGCAAAAAAAGCCGTCTGTATTTCTATATTATGCCTTTATCTGCGAAGAGAACTTATAACCTGCAAAGCAAGCTGTTTACGTAAAAAGCGGCCCTCTCATAAAATGAAGATGAGAAATTACCGACGATTTATGCCTCTAACACTTTTTATGCGTCATATGGTTTCCATGTAAAATAGTGTTTACATATCGGGGAAACCAGTAATTTTTGGAAAATTGGAAACACCATTAATACATTTTTATTTCATGTAACTAAATATCACTCTATATACTAGTAAAAAGAATCGAATTTATGTACAATTTATATGCATCCCCCCAAGGGGAAGGGCGGGCTGCTTGAGCTTTCCGAGCTCCTTCAGCCACAATCATGGATTCCCAGCATACATACATACATTACGTATATATGCATGGTGGGATTAAGGATGGGTGTGGTCAGGATAGGATCGGAAGGAACGGAGTTATGGTTCTGAGGGGGACAATGCTTCCCCAGCACTCGCCTAAGCAGCCGCACATGGTGTACATATACACAGTGACCATGCCGCTACATGTGTGTGAAGAAAACCCCCTGAAAAAACCTCATACAAGGTAGACGGTAACGGAAATCAAACCCATTACCTCCAGAACGCTAAGCAGATTGTGTCACCACTACGCTACCTGCTCGGTTAAATACTAATACGAGCTCCCTTTAATACAGGTTCCATAATTTCTTCAGAGCGGCCTTCCCGTAATTCTATGTCTAAAACAAATAAACAGTGACTTAATTGCAAAAAGTTTAAAAACTTTTGGTGCTGGTGGCTGTAGCGTTGGGGATAGATACATACCACCTTTGGTGTTTTTCCAACCCCATTGCTGAAGATCATTTTTTTTCAAGCCATTGTTGTACTTGAAAGTATGCTCTTAACAAATGTTGCTGCGCTGCAATCTCGATAGCAGGTAGGGTCGCCAAGTTAGCTGTTGTTCTGTACTCATACTTAAGATAACATTTATACCCCAATCTATTCAAGAACGTGCCTTCCATGTCAGACAATTTATAAACTGCAGCAACGAACGTAAGGTCAGAATTAGTATTAGCGCCAGCATGTGCCGTAGGACATTCAAAAATTTTAATGGTCTTGACATTTGTAGAAACCTCACTTTTTCTGCTTTGTTATGTCATTCTCCCCATAGCAATACAACACAATATTTTGTAACTGATGGATATATCTGGTTGGCAGCCAAGAGAAAAGTGAGTTGTGAAACTTTCACACACACACACACACACACACACACAAGTGCGCGCGCACACATACACACACACGCATACACACACGCACGCGCGCATTTGCCTATGCACGCACGCACGATCCCTCGCACGCAGGCACGCACGCACACGCACACGCACACGCACACGCACACGCACACGCACACGCACACGCACACGCACACGCACACGCACACGCACACGCACACGCACACGCACACGCACACGCACACGCACACGCACACGCACACGCACACGCACACGCACACGCACACGCACAGCACACCGCACCGCACGCACACGCACACGCACGCACACGCAGGCGCACATGTACACGCACACGCACACCCACACACACGCACAGCACACGCACACGCACACGCACACGCACACGCACACGCACACGCACACGCACACGCACACACACACACACACACACACACACACACACACACACACACACACACACACACACACACACACACACACACACACACACACACAAACACACACACGCACAGGGTATTAATAAATTACGCTAATCTTAATGAAGTTTCATTAGCAATATTTAATCTGGACCAAAAAGTAGCGTTTCAAAGAATTTGTCACAAATACTTGTTTGATGTGAAAATTATGAATTTTTTAAAGGACTTTTGGTCATGCGAGATTAGGTTCACTGCTAACAGGAGTTTGAGCGTGAAATTAGACAGGGATGCCCTTTGTCAGGTCCTTCGTTTACCATTGCCAGACCTTGTCCAGACATTTCCTGACAGGATTCATTGTAATAAAATTGTCTACACCTATTAAGGTAACTGTCGTGCGTACATGTCGGTTTTCATCGCAATAATTGAAGATTTTCATATTCTAAACAACTGTTACACTAAATACGCCAAGCAATTTGGATCAAAACTAAATTTACCTAAGTGCAAATGTTTTCAATTAAGTATCATCAAATCAATATCTTAACGATGAATTTTAATCTTATATCTCTATAATTAAGACTGCTCTTTGTAGCGAATTCATTCTAATTGAGAAAAATAATTTTAATGGTCAGCTTAAAAACATTTTAAGTAATCCAGGATACGTTCGTTTAACTATGGTTTAACAGAAATTTGGGAATGTAAATTCAGATCATTTTAAATCAAAAACCAGTCGCAAGATACTTTGTTAGCTCAAACAACGTGCTGGAAAAGTCACCCCCGAATCCCCGCGATAGCTTCTTCGGAGGGCGTACTAATACGATTAAGTTGTATTATAAAGCAGAGGAAGATGTGGAAATCAGGTATTTGGATCTTTGTTCACTATACCCCTATGTGAAATGTAGCGTGCTCCCGCCATCAGATTTGTACCATCTTATCCTGCCTCTTAGGATGCACGATAAGTTAATGTTCGACTTGAGTAGTACCTGTGCTGAAATCATGTTCCAGCATGATTGTACCCATACGCAGGACGAACGTAAATTTACCGGAACTTACGTAGCGGACTAGCTTCGAAAGGCTATAGAATTGGGGTATCGAGTATTAAAAGTCTTTGAAGTGTGGGAGTATGAAATTTGCCAATACGACAGAGATAATATGAGAGGGGGTTTTTTCTCAGGCTACGTCGTACTGGCCTTTGTGGTGTAACGACGACGAATCGAAAGATCGATGTATCCGCGAATATTTGGAGCGGGAGGGTGTCCAATGGACAAAGACAAAATTTGCGCTAATCCAAGCATTAGATATATTTAAAAATTATTTTTAAATTAGTTTTGGGGTAAGTTTGGGCAGCGGGATAATTTAACACAAACTAGCATTATTTCTGATCCCCATGACTTTCAAAATTGTGATCGATACTTCCAAGGAGGTTCAGTGCCTTTTAAACTTTAATGAGGAAGTTATGGTCGTAAACTGGCTTTGACCCGAGGATGGGGTGGAACCGCTCAATACTGTCAATGTCGTCTTGGCTGCTTATACAACCGACAATGTTCGCTTGGTGGTGTACGGCTACCTGGAAAAACTCGCTGAACGGATTCTGTACTTTGATATAGATTTCGTGATTTTTTATTTTATTTTTAAATTAGTTTTGGGGTAAGTTTGGGCAGCGGGATAATTTAACACAAACTAGCATTATTTCTGATCCCCATGACTTTCAAAATTGTGATCGATACTTCCAAGGAGGTTCAGTGCCTTTTAAACTTTAATGAGGAAGTTATGGTCGTAAACTGGCTTTGACCCGAGGATGGGGTGGAACCGCTTAATACTGTCAATGTCGTCTTGGCTGCTTATACAACCGAAAATGTTCGCTTGGTGGTGTACGGCTACCTGGAAAAACTCGCTGAACGGATTCTGTACTTTGATATAGATTTCGTGATTTTTGCGCAAAGTCCTGATGAGTGGGCTCCACCTGTTGGGGATTTCCTTGGCGATATAACCGATGAGGCCTACGCAGTCGGAAGTAGAATCACGGAGTTCGTAAGTGGCAGTCCTAAGAATTACGAGTACAAGGTGTTCTCGACAAGGAAAAACGAATACATCACCGTCTGTAAAGCTAAAGGCATCACCGTAAATTACAAAAACTCAAAAGTTATTAATTTTAATACACTAAAGTCGTTAGTGTTAGATGGCATCAAACCTGTGTACGAACAAACTGGCCGTAAAATTGTTATAAACTCCGCATACGAAGTTGTATCAAATCCAGAGAGTTAAGATTTACCAGGTACAGTACAGTAGACGTCGTAGAAAAGAGGGTGGTTATGACACGCTTCCTTACGGTTACGTGCCTTTCTCATAGCGTTAGCATACATGGTCTCGCCCAGTTTTAGTTTCTAGTTTCAAAAATCCCGTTCAACAGCCACGTGACCACCCTTGAATGCATTTCCCTTTTATTTATAACTTAATCCAGTGATTTTAATTTTAGATATGTATTTGAGGCTATAATGCCCAATACCGGCAAAACTCTTTTGTTATTGTACAGGCCTTTTTTACTGATTTAACTGTAAAGGTATGGAAAACTCAGCAATAGAGTTGCGCGATAATTTTGTTGATAATGTGTAAAACACATTGGTTTGTATGGATTTTTGTCTGCCAAATTACAGTGTTTAGTAGGTTGCATGTTCAAATGAAAATCCTATCGCGGTCTAAGCCTGTTGTAAACTTTCAACTGATCAACACACACTTACCCCAGACCGTGCTTCTACAGTATCTTGGCTATGTAATGGAGAAAATTGAGTCAAATAAAAACCGCTTTTAAGTTAGTAACTTTCAAGCTATGGTTTACATAAATGAATTCGCCATATTTTGAACCCACAATCGCAGGTATTTGAGACTTTAAGGACTTAACGTTAAATTATTGCATAACAACAGCTGATGATGAAACCGCAGAAGACGATAAGGAAAATTAGTATGTGGGTGTGGACAAGGTTAATGCTAGTACATACGCCTCCAAGTCCGAGGAAAAGGGGGATATCTGAAGATCTAACAGATACGGAGGATGATGATAATGCTGCTGCTAATACATGTGATGTGATTTTATGTAATAAATAACCAAGGTGGCTTGATAGAAGATCAATCATATTGAATCGACATTCATTAGTAGTTTTAAGTCTTAGTCCTCTTCATACATCACTACCTTCAATTATGCCCCATAATTAAATTGCCTGCGATTGTGTTGACAGACAAAACAAAAATGGTCGCAAACACAAAAAAAATGACTGTCAACAAACAGGAACCAGGGGCTGGCCTTAAGTCCTTCAACTAGGACGCGTAGCCTTGATCTGTACGTGGGCGCAAGGCTACTGCGATTGCCTACCCTCTACGGGCTGGACTGACAAAAAGGCTCTAATTAGGGAGACGAGGACCAGAAATACGTCATCAAGGGATTGAAAATGACACAGGAAAAAAAGCCGATAAAAAAGCCATGCCTCTCAAAATGGCCCCCGCTCACTATCAAGACTAAGCTTGGTGACGGAAGCAGATTCCGGTTCCGAAACGTTGTCGTCCAGACACCCCATTCTACTTACAGCAGGCCATAACAGCGATCTACTTTAGCGTGAAGGATAATGGTAGTTTGGAGAATACTTAGAGGTTGGCAAAACACCGATTTGCAGATCCAATTTTTTTGAGATGCGCAATCCTAAGGAAGCTTGATTCATTGCAATTTTGTTGGAAACCTAACTGTTATGTGATACACATGAAAATTTTATACATACTCAAGATACTTGAAGATTAGTGGTTATACAAATAAAGAAAATCCTACAAGTCAGCGGTACAAATAGTATCTACCTTTATATAAAATACCACAATAGACGCAATGAAAACCAATAACTTTTCTGACTATTTTACATCGATTTTCATTAGTAGGTGACAATAGCAGAATACTGCAAGATTTTTACTGGAATCTGGAAAAGGATACTATCGATATCGATAAATGGTACTTAAACAATGTCTTATGTAGAATTGATGTGAACCAGTCATTAATATAGATTCCTGAAATGTAATGGATTAGACCTTAAGTATACATACGAATTAATAGTGACAATCATACTTTGCTTTAAGTTGATTATGCATAAATGAGAATATTAATTTTGTTAGACAGCATGTAAATTAACATTAATAATTGTAACGCACACATCCACACCCACACCCACACCCATACTCACACCCACACCCATACCCACACCCACGCCCACAACCGCGCCCACACCCACATCCACTCCCACCTCCACATTCACGCCCATACCTACACCCACAACCACACACACCAACACCCATACCCTTACCCACACACACCCCCCGCTCCTCAAAACGCACGCACATACGCAGATGTCGTGGCCGATCTTGAAGAAACCTCGTTAAACGTAGTCAAATCTAGGAATAGGTTTAGCGTTAGTGAGAAGTAGTCGATTGTATAATCTTATACACCTGTACACTAAGTATATATAGGTCGGAAGGTAAAAACAAAATCAACTATTAAAAATCATTGCACCATAACTTTCCACTTCGTGCACTTTTATGCACCATTTGATTAAGCTAATAAGCAAAAACCTATTAATTCCTTAGATTGGATATTTTTTATTGATTTGACTGGCTTATATTTTTACTTTTTATATAAAGTACCACAATAGACGCAATGAAAACCAATAACTTTTAAATCAATTTTCATTAGTAGGTGACAATAACAAAATACTGAAAGATTTTTACTGGAACCTGGAAAAGGATACTATCGATATCTTCGAAAGTAAATGATGCATAAACAATGTGTTATGTAGAATTGATGGCAACCAACCATTAATACAGGTTCCTGAAATGGATTAGACCTTAAGTATACACACGAATTAAGAGTTACAATTATATTTTGCTTTAAGTTGATTATGCATAAATATGAATCTGGATGTTGTAAGACAGCAAGTAAATTAACATTAGTAATTGTAACGCACACGCCCACACCCACACCCATACGGATACCCACGCCCACACTGTAACCCATACCCACACCCACACCCACACTCAGACCCACGCCCACACACGCATTTCCACGCCCACACCTGCGCCCACAACCACATACACACACCCACATCTATACCCATGCCAACGCCCACGCCCGCATCCACGCCCACGTCCACACCCACGCCCACACCCACACCCACATTCACACCCACAACCACACACACTCACGCCCATACCTTTATCCACACACACCCACGCCCATACCTTTATCTACAAGCACACCCCACTCCCCACACACATACGTAGACGTCACGGCCGATCTTGTGGAAACTTTGTCAAACGTAGCAAAATCTGGGAATAAGATTTAGCGTTATAGAGAAGTAGTCGATTGCATAACGTTATATATACTAAGTATATATAGGTGGGAAGGTAAACTCATAAAATAAACTATTAAAGATCATTGCATCATACCTTTCCACTTCGTGCACTTTTGTGCACCATTTGATTAAACTAATAAGCAAAAACCTATTAATTCCTTAGATTGGCCTATTTTTGATTAATTTGACTGGCCTATATCTTAATTGTACAATTGAATTAGTTTTTGTTTGATTTTCAAATGTTGGATTTTTCTCATTAATTACTGTCCTATCGATTGCATTCGCATACATAGTATAACGGAATTAATTTTTATTATTATTATTATTATTGTTAAAGTGATACAATAGAATGTTTCGGATTAAATTTGCTCGACAAAGCACAAAATTGAACAATTTTGATATTCGATTTAGCACGACAATTTCAATTTTCAATAATTCGATTGACAAACGTGTCGCATCAGTAAACGTATTGTTATGTAGACATATAAATCTGAGTCGTCCAATAACTCGGAAAATGGAATCAACGCCAGTCTGCCGTTTATTATCGGAAAATTACGAGTTAAGCTACTTCATAACATTATAACCACACAAACAAATAAATTAATAATAAATATTTAAAGAGACATGAATTATAGCTTGAATCGGAATTAACTTTAACTTACATTAAGGTAATTTATGTATTTTCCAAAAAGTTTCCTTCAGTTTAATATTAATCTTTTTTTTTTTGGGAGGCGAAATTTTGAGGTAATCACATTTTTTAAACATGAAATGGGATTTAAACTGTATCGGTCTTGTAGGAAGGTAATATTCAAAGAAAACGTATTTAATTTCGCAATTTGATCTCAAAAAGGCTCGTTAATGAAACCTCGTAAAAATATAATAACCGACGGTATTTGTAAGGGTTACAAAAGGGATGTTTACAAAGAAGGCAAAATAAAACAGGGAACCACATACATGTGGGTAGAAAATCGGCATAAAACAAACACATTCGTATCTGAAAAATTAGTATGCCCTTAATTCGCACATTAGATTACCTTAAAAATTCGTTATTTATTACGGCAAGCTTAACAAGTTAATGGAGAAAAAGGAAGGCGTCCTCGATGCCAAAAGTCTTTAGGAGTTTACGCCATAAAGCTCATATTAGCAAAAATCCTTTTTAAATGTTTTAATCTCGTATGGAGATAGATACATTAGAGGCTGGGATACGCATTAGCAAGTAAAAAGATTATAAGGATTCGGAAAAAAATATATGTACCTACAAGTAATACCTCCGCTTTTGCTCTTGCTGCTTTACTTGCTTATTCGATGCGCGTTTTCATGTTTTTTAATATAATTTTCTTTATAATTTTTATTCGTTTTTACGAGGTTAACGAAGGATCTATACAGTAATTGACAGGGTGAATTTCAAAGCAGCCTTAATTACGAGAGCTGAACTATATTTATAAATTTAGTATTTTTATATTCTCAGGCACGTGAGAAGGAGAAGGGGGGAATAAATACAACATCGACCAAATAAATCATCTGTTTATGATTGGTATTGCTACCAACAAACAATAAATAATACACAACTCATTCGGAAATAGATATTGATAGTGAATAAGCGTGTTCGAAGTTAAAGCTTTCTCTTCAAAACTCATATTTTCTTCCGTCGATGTTTCAATTTTCAAGTACTCTATTCTCCAATTCATAAACAGCGTTTTAACGAGTCAATTGGTTTACATTTTGGCCGATGCAACTCTTATCAGATCTACTATTTGCAAATATGGCTCTAGTTGAGTTACGTTCTAGGGGTTGTTTTTGCACGCTAAACTTTCGGTATAAATTGAAGTTATCTGTCAATTGCACTCTCGCGCCTTGTACGTATAAGGTAATTAAGTATCGTTTTATTGAGGTTTGTTGAATTGTCAGAGCTATTGCCGTTAATGTTGCAGATAAATTTTAATCTATTTATTGAGTTACCCCACACAATAACATCCTTCTCATCATAATTTGAAGGTATCGGTATTTTACTTCGATCGCCATCTAGTTTCTACTCCATTTACATTATCGGCAATTCCACACACCTTCTTTTTCAAATCGTTTAATCCTTCAATATGATGATTTTGCAACGTAAAGTTTATTAGTTGACTATAGTGCGGGTTACGCAAATTTGCAACAAATGGCGACTGCAAAGTTAGCACTGTACATTATTAAAGCAAGAAAACAATGAAAAGTTCTTAATTCTTAAACGATGCTGGTTCTCCAGGGCACTTCATAAAGAGGTTTAATAGTAACGCGGCGACCTAAAAACAGCAACTTCAACAGAGATAGTAGAATAGAATTAAAAAAGAAAGAAAGGAAGAGTTAAAGCATCACCTCCAAATCAACAGTTTCTCTCTAATTAATAATACAAAGTCAGTTTTCTATTTTCTTCACAAATGTGTTCTCCCCAGCTGCATATTGTCAATATATTTGCGGAAGTTACCACCCCACTTGACTTTCATTAATGCTGCATAAATTCAACTACTTGCTACATGTGTTGCAAAATCTAAAAGTGCGATAAATATATGTATCGGAATAATCCTCTTCCTAGTCGTAAGGGAATCATCGTTCTGGTAACTCCAAACCCATAGTGTCGTAGATCTCCGCATCAGTCAGTATTTTGTTACACAACGCGTGGTAACATTTTTACTTTTAACCCGGCATGTAAAGACCTGGCTGACAGTAGCCGACACTTGTGTGTAACCTATTAGGTAAAAACGCTAGTTCCCTAACAACGCTTACTACCTTCCAATTTAAAATCAACAACAACACTGTTTCCTCTTTACTGCTAACTGCACCGTCCAATTATACAAACTATTAATAAACGAGACTATAATTGTTATCTTCTCGTCATCTTATTCACTAATTGCAACCACAAAGCCTTTACTTTACCTTCACTACAATCGGTTCCGGCTAATCACGTTACTTTTCCCAATACGTTACTAATTATTTATGAGCGACTTGAGTACTAGCTAAGACTTTAAACCTGTCCAATTTGATATTATTAAATAAACCTTGACGACATGATAACGCTAATTTTTAAGGTGACCCGTTGCCCTACAAAAAAATTTGAGTCAATGGATTCGAAAAACTTTCCCGCCGTCTGTTACTTGAATAGATCCGTTATTGTATATTAACAATCAAGAAAAGTAAGGGACGTTACCGGTCGACGGCCAATTTGGCCGGATACCGGTACAACCCTTAATGTTCGTGATGCTCATACTGTTTTTTTACACGATTGTATTAAATTTACCACAATTGAAATTATTTAATTTCTACTAAATAAACGATAAGTCAAAAGTGACGTTTTAAATAGAAATGTCCAAATTTTTTGTTCTTATGCTTGTGAAATATAGGTAGTGTGTATAATTTTACGTTGGTAAGTAGAAGACGTTGGCAAATAAAAACTTACCGGCGAGTTGGCCCTCGCAACCAGTAAACATATCCTACTGTCTTGGAAAATGGTAAATAAACGAAAGGCAAAATCGTGCCGAAAAGTACATATGTCGATTCCAGGTACAGTTGAGTTTTTAACTTTGAGTCATATATAACCCAAGAAAATCATATTACCCTCTCCTTACCCTGCAGCCCCATACTCAACAACTCCAACACCACGAGAGATCACTGAAGAAATTTAAGTCTTTAGCAAATTTGAATTCCCTTGTTATTTCAACTATTTCTGTTACTTCGGACCATAAGAAATTATACTAACGTT
>JARFJB010000418.1:4460000-4497500 GCA_036346205.1 Vesta saturnalis | reverse complement strand
CTTAGCAAATTTTAACAAACATACATTTAAAAAACGTCATGTCGCAAACAAATATGGTGAAGAAGCTCAATTAAACGTTTGTCTAAACGTGGTTGTAAAAGGATAGACCAACATCACGAATATTCAACTAATCAACGGGATATAACAGGGAAGCTGTGTGGGAAATCCTGCCCAAAAATAAGTTTCGCCCATACAAGCCGAAATTCATAAACGTTTTAAAGGAACGGTATTTCGAAATTAGAATGGGTTTTTCGTTTTGGTACCAAGGGATGAATGAAGAAAGTAACAGTTTCCCTTATCAAATACTCTGGACTGACGAAGCAACTTTTAGTTCAAATGGGACCGTGAGTTCACAAAATTTCCATTGCTGGGGCCAAGAAAATCCGCATTCTGCAATCGAATGTCGCGATCAATATTCTTTTAAAATAAACGTTTAGTGTGGTCTATTGAACAATCAATTAGTTGGACAATTCTTCTTCAGAGAGAATTTAACGGGAGAAAGATGTCACCACTTTTTGGAGAATGAAATAAGTGAGTTTTTAGACAATTTACCTTTACTTACTAGAAACGATTCAGCTCGATGGTGCGCAAATACACCAAACGAATGAGGTTAAACACTACTTGAATCAAATATTTCGTGGGAAAGTTGTAGGGCGATATCCTGAAAATTATTAGTCCTGGACTCCTGGACTTTTTTTTGTGAGGTTACCTTAAACAAAATGTGTATAAGGATAAGCCATTTGTGAACAACAATTAGAAACTGTTGTGTCAACATTAAGTCTCACCACTTACAAATTGCATTTAAGGCAGTTGAAAATAAGACTATTGTCTGCATAGAGCGTGAAGGCCGTCATACTGAGATGTAGTTCGTGTTTGTTGTTTTAATTCGTTCCTTGTTGTCATCATTGTCAATAATATTTTCTAGTTCTAAATTGTTTTGTTTTGTATAATTATTTAATACATGTTACTTATAAAAAGTATGTGTTTTATTGCTAAATACAAAACACTGGAGATTACGAGTTTTAAAATGCGAAAATGACATAAACTTTTGTTTTTCATAGCCTACTTGTAAAAATTTTAGTGTCTACTTTCTCCTTTATGATTTCTGACCAAATTTAACGTTTTGCATTAAAAAAGTGGGTTTAGAAAATTAAGTATCATATTACTTTAAACCATCACTAAATGTTAAGAATGTGTTTAGAATTTATAATAATATAGCATATATGATATAATTTGGAGAAAAGGGGGGAATTATTCAAAGTTTGCATCAGTGAAGTCACTTTTTTACAACCAAATTTTTTGTTTCCTTAAAAACTAATAATTAGACCGATAAATTTAAGTGAATTTATTCTCATCAGCTAAATATTTCATTAACAAATGGACTAGTATTCGTTTTTTTTTGTTCTTATTTTGACAAGAGGTTGCTATTGGTCAAAAATCGCCAAATAATCTAATTTAACCTAGGTGTCTGAAAATTGGTATACATGCTTAGAATTAAAAAAACAACTTTTCAAATAAAGTTTTTCAAAATTCTGCCAAAAAACGCATTTTTGGTCATTTATTTTTTTAAATGTCAAATTTGAGAGATACCCAAGAGCAGCAGCTTGAAATTTTCTATGTAATTTTGTATCAAACTCCAAGCATCAATTGACGTCAAAGTCAAATTTCACCTAAAGTCATTAATAAAAAATTTTCCATCAAACATTTTTTGCTTCTTATAAGAGTCGTATATATTTACAGGGTCCGGCAACAAGAGCGCCTTTTTCTATATCTTCCGTTTCATATAAGATATAGTTTAGTTGTGTGCATATTTTAAAATTATTCACGTGTATACAGGTTGTTTATTTAAAGATGACCAAACTATAATAAAAAGATTTAAATGGAACACCCTGTATATTATAACTTTTTTGAATTCTACACATTGTTCCTAACAAATTCGCAATATATTTCCCTATCCCTAAATATAGCCGTTTTTGAGTTATGTCGATTTTTATAAAAAAAAATTGAAATTACAGAGATTGCTTTGAAAATGTACCTCCTTAACCGTTGAAAAACAAAAGTTATCTAATTTATATCAGAACAAGTACACAGATAGAGCTTTCTTATAATGCAAAGAAAATGTCTAAATGAAACTTCACACCATACATTTTTTTTTTTTTTAGGTATTGGAATTAATTTGGTATCGTGGATTTTCTTCGCTCCAAAATCTACAATTCTGAGACGACGGGACGCCAGTCGTTGTAAAAGCAGATTCGTCCGAAAATATTATCTGCTCATGAAAATGTCAGTTGTTTAAGATTTATTCTCCCAAAGACATGCAAAAATCTAGTCTTTCACCTTCATCACCATCTACTAGCGTATGAAGAAATTGTGCTTTAAATGCATGTATGTTAAAGCTTTTATAAATTCTTTGCAAATGTGCTCTGCTCATACCTGAATCGTAACTTCGCTTTCTCAATGACATTTTTGGATCGTTTTCTACCGAATTTAGTGCTATCAATGTTGCTGCATCATTTTCATTTAGAGCTTTCTTTTGTTTTTTTAAATTATTTACACACAAATAAAAAACCGACGAATCGCAGGATCTTGACCACAAATTAACGATTCCGAAAATAATGAATTTATCAGTAGCAGGACTTTAATGGTCAATAGAGCTTTCAAAATTAAGACAAAAAGTTCATATAAACATAGGTTGCCAAACGCTTAGTTTTGGAGATACAGCGTTTCAAAGTTTTAATTTTTTTTCAGTTCTCTTAATTTATCTTCAAAACTATTTAAAATAATCAATCCAAATTTAGTACACACATTACACTTTTTAAACTCAATATTAAGAGTAGTTTAACGTTTATCAATATCTACAGGGTAGCACATTTTCTGGGGTGGTACACCCTTTATCCCCCCCGAACTTTTTCATGCGACGCCTCTAACTCTTAAAAACCAGAAATTTAGATTGCCCATTTGATTTAGGAACTTTTTTGTCTTCTGCTTTTTTTTCGAAAAATGCATAGTTTTTGAGATAAATTAGCTGTAATCCATGAACAGCTTCCACATGGTAAGTAAAGAACGTCTGATGCTCCCGCAAAAATAGTGTGCCATGAAAAGAATAATAAAAAAAAGAATCAAATTATGTCAAATCTCACGTTTTATTTTAAATAAGAAATAATGTAATTTATTTCCATATTTTATTGTGTTAATTTTTATTGGAAAAGTGATCGTTTAAAATGCCATTTTTGTTTTCTAATGAAGAAATAGCGGATATCCATTTTATTTATGACTTTTTAAATGGAAGTTCAGCAGCAGCAGCCCGTGAATATAACCGAAGATTTCCTTTTAGAAGAGCTCCGCAACCTTCAGTATTTGTAAGAGTTCCAACAAATTATAAGTCAGGGGTTAAATAATGTGCATGGTCGTCAAAATAATAATCATAGGCAGCAAAGAAATATTGCACGACGAATTTTGCGTGAATTCGACAGAGATCCCATAACCAGCATTAGAAGAGTATCCGTAGCTTTAGGTGGAGTCTCAAATAATACTATTCACCGAACATTGAAACAGGATCACCGATATCCTTACCATATACAACCTGTTCAGGGACTACAACCAGAGGATGCAGAACGTAGAGTTGCGTGTTGTCAATGGATTCTTGCTGAAAATAATAACAATCCAGGTTTTTTAAATAATGTTTTATGGACCGATGAATCTTGCTTCACTCGCAGTGGTGTGGTAAATTTTCACAACCAGCACGTTTGGACACATGAAAATCCACATGTAGTTCGCCCGAGACATTTCCGACAAGAATTTAGTGTGAACGTCTGGATAGGTATTTACAATAATCACCTTTTTTACCACCTCGGATGAATGCTGCGGCTTTTTTAGAATTCTTAGAGAATGAACATGGGAATATGTGGGAACATATTCTTTTAAATTTACGAAGAACGGCTTGGTTCCAGCTTGATGGTTGTCCAGCTCATTATAGCAGAATAGTTAGAAACTGGCTGGACAACCATTATCCAGGAAGATGGATAGGTCGTGCAGGCCCAGTTCCCTGGCCGCCAAGGTCTCCAGACCTAACTCCCTTAGATTTTTTTGTGTGAGGGTATTTAAAAGAAAGGGTGTATGCAACTCCTGTGACAACAAGAGATGAACTCATTAATAGGATTAGGGATGCATGTAATAAAATAAGATAATTTTTAGTTAATATTCCACGTGTGAATTATGTATTCAACAAAATGGTTCACATTTTGAACAGTTTTTTTTTAATTTATTTATTATTACGATAGCGTTTTTGTTTTGTCGTTATAGGTTAAGTTTATTTGTTTAATTTATTTATTTCGTTCGTTTCGTTCTTGTTAAAATCTTAAATAGAAATTCTTTCCAATTTTTTCCAATAAATATGTATGTTTTTAATATTTATTTTGTTGTTTTACTTTTATTTTCCTTTATTTAATTCAACTAAAAAGTTAGGAAAAAATCAGTGGAGTACTACTTTTTATTAAGAGACAAAAAAAGCGTGAGAATTGACATAATTTGATTCTTTTTTTTTATTGTTCTTTTCATGGCACACTATTTTTTGCGGGAGCATCAGACATTCTTTACTTAGCATTTGGAAGCTGTTCATGGATTGCAGCTAATTTATCTCAAAATCTATGCATTTTTGGAAAAAAAAAATACAAAAAAGTTCCTAAATCGAATAGGCAATCTACATTTTTGGTTTTTAAGAGTTAAAGGCGTCGCATGAAAAAGTTCGGAGGGGATAAAGGGTGTACCACCCCAGAAAGTGCACTACCCTGTAGATATTGATAAACGTTAAACTACTGTTAATATTGAGTTTAAGAAGTGTAATATGTGTACTAAATTTGGATTTATTATTTTAAATAGTTTTGAAAATAAATTAAAAAAACTGAAAGAAAATTAAAACTTTGAAACCCTGTATCTCTAAAACTAAACGTTTGGCAACATATGTTTGTCTTAATTTTGAAAGCTCTATATATATATATATATATATATATATATATATATATATATATATATATATATATAGTATTATTCTTGTATTCTCTGAGTTAGTCAATATCTCACTCTTGTATGCCGACCAAAATGGTAGGCAGCATTGGAACATGACAAGAAATAGTTTTGAGGACCGTACGATCTTGGTTAAAGTTTGGAGCAAGTGTTACTTCGTTCGACAGGAGATAAATTTATGGTAACTTCAAACTTGGTCACAATTTCAAATTTTTTTCTCTCACAATCGTGATTTCTGCACAAACTGCATAAAAAAATAATTTCTCGTCAATGTTCCCCAAAATAAGTACTTATACACAAATTTCCTTAAGAAAACGTCCAATCCTGGGCAAGAAGCAGTTTACGGAAATTCTGTCTTGTAGTTGTTGGCCTAAACTTTTACTATTTTGTTGGAAGAACGGTAAGCGTATGTCCTAAGTTGAATGTCATTCCGGTCTTGGTGCTGGACAAAAACACTTAAGGTAACTTAGATATGGTAATTTGTCCAAAACCTTTATACGTCCTTATCGTTAGGTAAGTGGTAAATGAGTTGCAACGAGTTACATAAACTAAAATTGAGATTCTTACAGTGTTAATCACCATTTGAAACAATCTTTGCCTAAAACTTTTATTGATATATGAAGCTTATTGGGAAAACGGCCAAACACACTGATACGCTAGAAAAGACTTACATTTTATTTTCCTTCCGATTTTGGTTTCCAGCTGCGACCATTCCTTCCATAAAATCTTTACACACCAATATTCCCCGATAGTCATGAACTTATGAACTTAATTTAAGATGCTTCTGATTTTGTTCACCGCTAACATCGTTCAAAATCGTTAATTTTCATGCAATTTCGTTAGGAAAACGGCTAAACGTGTTACCTCGTGGGGAATAAACTAAAATTAATAGACTGTTTGCCTACACCAAAATTTAATTTACCACGACGCGCGCTTAAGCGAGACCAGCTTACTTAAGCTCGGTCAAGCAACCAGATCTGCGAATTGACCGTAATACGAAGTTGACGTATGTAACAGCGCCAAATAAATATTAATTAGGATACAATAACAAGATAGTAGTCTCAATAGTCACAAAGCGACTCGGGATTGCAAGGCAACTTCGCCCTTGCAGAAGTAGAGTGATGGTTAGGGTCGGTCGCACAGAACCGGCCGTCGAGCTTGTGTACCTAACCCCTGACTACCTCAATGGCCGAGAAACTATATCCACAACACCGTGCTACTCTGAGGTCGCTGCCGCATTGCATCCGGCACCTACATAAATACATATACGCACAATCTCTACCACATCCACAATCTTTACGACATCTACATGTTTACACACCCCTTTGTGTTTCTGTGACGGTACACTCCCTTACTCTCCACAATCAGTGGCAAGGAAATGGGGTTCTTATCGACCTGGCTTCAATTACTTCAATCACATCTTATGTTCAGAATCCACGTCGCCACTATTTCTATTCAGAACGCTTTATACACACTATGATCACTTTGAATCGTTTACCGCTTTCGGTTAAAACTTTATTCTGTCCAGCTCCCCCAGCACCACAAACTCATAAAAAAGACGTTTCCAACTCCGAATGTCATAAGTTTTCCGAAAACTTTTGCAAGTCAATACTTGAAATACAAGGATCCGGCTCTCAAGAGGAAACACAATTGCCTTAGTACCTTAATAAGGCTCGAAACCAGTAAACATCAGAGATTACTAGACAAAAGTCACTTCCGAATTAGACTACCGTAATGGTAATCTCTTGTGGTATCAATTTAACAAACTGGTCAGAAGTAAGGCTAGCTCTAAATCATATGCCACAGGCCTGCAGGCCTAGACCGATTTTACAGACGATGCCCAATTAGATGGTCCGATGGTCCGGTTCAAGGAAATACTTAAAATTCGCCTTGAGTACTTCCAAAAACACCTTACCAAAGTACACAACGAGAATACTTTCTAAACTTACATTACCCCCCCCCCCACCAAGTCACGACACCTATGATACCTACCCGGCTGAGCTCTCAACCTTCAATAAACATTTACAATAAACAGATTACATTCTCCTACTGTCCGAAAGACTGGAAATCAGTTTCTACTGGCATAATACTCAAACCGTACGCCAACCCTCACATTCCCTTTTCCTACAGACCTATCTGCCACTTAAGCTACCTGGGAAAGTGCTTTCAGAGAATTTATCTAGAGAACTCAAAAATCATCTACAATCCAATAAACCACTTCCTGACTGTCAATTTAGCTTTCCTCGATACAATTCACGTCCCAAGTACCAAAAATCGCTTCAACAAACTCCGGTTCTTATATTTAAATAATTTCTTAGTACAGCGCAGAGTAGGAAATATTTTTTTCCGATTCACTTCAACTCGGCAGACGTATCGCAAGGTTTCGATTAGGATTTATCGTATACACCATGTTGGTTTATGTTACCCCAGCAACTACGCAACCCGGAGTTATCGTGGCGTAGTTCGCATATAGTACCTGTTTCTGCGCAGTCATCGGAACAGCAGAACGGCCTCCCATATTACCAGTACTTACCAATCCAGTTAAAATTGATTTTACTAAAATAAATTTTCTTGTTTTGTTCTCGGTTTGGACTACAAAACGTTTATTAAGAGTTCCTGTTAATCTGAAGAAACCTCGGAGTCACCAACTAATTTTTTATGAGTTTAAATGTCAGATGACTGCCGAGAAGAAACCACGAAAAGAAACCAACGCAAACGAAAAATTCTACATCTACTCCATCTTGAAATTTTAAGAAAAATGTAATATCTTTGATATTCAAATTCACTCCAACATTTAAAACTAAACTGAACTTTTCATGAAAGTCTTCCGCATGGGAGATTACTTTTCCGCAAAAAGTAGTAAATTCTAGTGCTATTTGTCCTTGAATGATACTTTTGATTTTGGATACAGTTCGTTTATACGTATACATTAGGTACTACAATTGTGGTTTATCCTGACGTCTTAAACATTATTAGATACTCGTCCGCGATAAATTAAATCCAAATGTTGAAATAAAAATTCTCTAACCACCAAACGTCATACATTAATACTTCCCTACGCAAATCGTTATTTACGCTACTCCTATGTTACTAACACATGCCTCATCGTTACTTCATTAATTAACCCTTCCTGCAGTCATCATCTTGAATCAAAAGAACGTGACACTTCCCTCATCAGGAGTTTTTTCCGAACAGATTAAATCACGCGGCCTGAAAGTCCAAAACACAAAGAATTGCAACGAGTAAAGTTTGCGATGTAACATCTACAAAAACAAATCAAATAACTTCAAAATCGTTAATCAAGACACAAATTGGTGGACATAACAATAACAAAGAAAACTCACTCCCACTCATCAACACAAGTCTTTACAACTGCTCTACATTTAAGTTACCGCCCCAATATTTTTTCGACCAACCGATATACAGCCATCTGAACATAACAAAAACGCACTCCTCATAAAAAAAGATGGCTGTGGTTTCTAGAGTAAAAAATGCTGGGCGTAAAGTCCTGCCCCAATTGGATGTCCGGGAGGGCAGGGCGTAAGCGACCTCGGTCATCGAAATTACTAACTTTCTGATCCACTATTACAACATTCGTGGTATCAGGTCTAATCTTAATGCTGTTCACCTACATCTTGAACAATTACAACTTGAAATTTTGTTTGTCTTTAAAACAAGTCTCATCTAAAAGCTCGGAATCACCCTACTTGCAATTTCCCCAATACAACCTTCACTCTAACTTTCGATATAAAGGAGGTGTATGTGCCTTTGTCAAAGACAGAATTGCTTGCAAGAGGATTTCTTCCTTAGAAAATAAGAATTTCGACGTGATTTGGTTTAAAGATACAGGTCCTAAATTTGTGAAATTCTAGTGTTGCAGTTTTAGTTCTCCTAATGAAAGTAACTCTCAAGACTTCTTCGATTACCTTAGTTTGAAAGTTGACTACCTTCTGTCTTAGTTTCCAGCTTGCGATATCTAAACTGTAGGAAATTTTAATCTGCCTAACTCTAACTGGCTTCAATTTTCATTTATGAGTAATCCTGCTTGCCATTTGCTATTTCTTGTGATTTCTGAACACACAAGAATCCCTGATAACCCTAACCATAGTCCACATATTTTGGATCTCTTTTTTACATCAAACCCACTTGCTTATAAAAATTCCGTCCTATCCCCTTTAGGTCTATCTGACCATTGTCTAATAGAAATAGTTTCTAGCCTCCCTAATATCTCTGTTGTTTGCAACCCGGACAGAACCTTAAGGTGTTTTAAGTCAGCTAGACGGAGTGTTTTACGGGCCTTTTTTCCAACCGTACCACGCCGTGAATATTTTTTTAAGTGGTCCTCTTCGGAAATTGCTCTTTCAGTATCTGAAGTCATCCTCATGGGCATGGAATACATTCCCAAAAAACAGAATCGTGTAGGTTATCCACGTTCCCAACCTTGGTTCAATAAGGCTTGCGCTAATGCATTATCTTTGAAAAATAAATTTGATGTTAAATGGAAATCCAATAAAACGGTCGCGGGTCATCCAGAATACGCTGGCGTTAGAAATATCTGCAAGTGTTATAAAGCTAAAAAGTTGTTTGGACTACAAAAATGCAATTAACATCTACTTTGGGCAGTCGTAAATTTTGGTCTTCAGCTAAAGCCATTAGTAAAAACTTTGGTACATCTTCACGCCCCCCTTCCCCCCCCCCCCCCGACGTATTTTGACGGATCTGTAGTGGTAGACAAAGCCAATGTTTTTGTGGATTTATTTGCATAAAACTCGTGTCTCAATGATTCTGGAAAAGATGTACCACTAGCCAACTCTTCTGGTCTAAATAAGGCAACTGGCGCAGACGGTATCCCAGCTATTGTCTTAAAGAAATCTTCCCATTAACCAGTCCTATCTGAGCTCTATTCGATCTCTATGTCTTCTGGGGAATTTCCTTCATCAGGGAAATTAGAAAATGTTCAACCTATTCACAAAAAAGACGATAAGGCCGATCCCTCGAAATACGGACCAATTTGCACCACTCGTTCCTTGAAATTAACAAACTCCTTAGTGACCAGCGATTGTTACGGTATAGACTAACAGTAAAGCGAAATAACAGATAAAATTGGCTTCTTGCACGACTATCCAGCGGTCGGGCTGGGTCGGGCACAATAGGATAGTTTACTACACCAAGTCAAAACAGGGGGGTTGAAGTCGTCATAAAACTGGAAACGGGCGTCAGAGTATTTGAAAGGTCTCAATAGATTATGAAATACTTAACTACGATAGTTCACAGCTTGCTCAAACAACTTGCTTACCTGTACGTAATCTCCGCAGGCGGCTCTAGGACCAGTAGATTTTTCGCCAACCTGAAAGGCTTGAAAACGAATATTTGTACGTTTAACTAAAATAATAGCGGGCCGCAAAAATCAATCACTTCTTAAATAGCCAAACACTGATTTCTAGTCACGTTACGTTAATTCAAAAAAACTCAATATGTAAAATAGTTTCACTTCATCAAACAAAAAAAACCCTTCATATTCTGTACACAAATTTGAATTTCTCAAACCACGTTTAATTATGCTCAAATCATAAAAACAAGCAATTAAAATGCAATAATTCGTCGGCCTATACATGCGCGTTATAGTTAAATAATCACATGAAAATATTTCGGCCGTAATTGTTTAATTTAAATTAAATTCCATATACTGACTTTAATTCAATGAGCAAATTAGATAATAAAATTTGCGTGTCGTCAGATGGTATGTAATCCATAGGTTCACATTAAAAAAAAATACGAGTCCAATAACCTAAATAGGTATAATGAAAATAAAATAAATAGTAAGACAAGAAAAATCGGATATAATATTGTTTATTATACGACTTGCATCAAATATATTATCAAAATTAGCTGTGACCCTAGCTAGAGTTTCACTACGGCCTTCTACTAAACTTACTGTAATTTCAATATTCCAAAATAACAAATATGGAACACTCCAATAACTTTAGATAATTCTCTGAATGAATACACTAGTGTTAAAATTTAAACGATAAAATAATCAAAAGTGCATCTCTAAAAAAACAGTGCTTTCGTACATTCGCTTTACACATAAATAACATAATAACGGAATGCACACAAGAATTTATTTAATTTTGTCAACCACCACAATAAAAACACCAAAAATGTTACCACTAGTTGGATTATTTACAGCGGGTTACTTATTCGCCATACACTAATAATGCACAAGTTCTGAATAATTCTTAATGTTTTTAAATTACGAAAAGCTTTATTTATTTACATCAGGTTATAACGAACGTTGTAATTTTCCGCAAATTAAAAGCGAAACCTTCTTCAGAAAATGACGAGAGCACTTGGTACCTTAAACACTCCACGCCGTTCTAGATCTAGATATATCGCTAAAGACCACTGTACGTAATAATAAACTGGTCCCGTGAGGGCTGAACAATTATATGATCCCTTTTTGGATTGCGGGGGATGAACACCTCATAACGATAGTTCCTTCCGCACTGACCTGACTCAACGTCGTTTCGCGGTAAACTACGCCGCCGTGACGATAAACTTCATGCTTCTACGGCTATATAACCACTGCTACCATGAACAGTTTCACTTGCGGCCACATTGGTTTCTTTAACTCCTTCTACTCCAATCAGCCAAAAAAAATTAAATTTTCTACCCACGCGCATTTGCAAATCCAAGCTCGAAAATCATCGGGAGAGGTTGCACTGTCACAGCGGAGCCTACTTCTGCTCGAAACCTTATCTAAGTAATTTGATATATGGTTACTTGGAATTTCAAGCAAACCAGCCTTTAATGCCATGTATTTAAAGTTAACTTTTTTATTTAAAAATAAATTTTTATCAACAGGAACAGTGCCGAACTTAAACTTTTGCAAAAGATGTACTTTATAGTGTAATCACTTGAATACGTTCTTTAATTAAATTTTATATGAGAGATCTCAACGTGATTTAAACTAAATTTTTCCATTTTAAAATACGAAAACGTTTATTTATACAAAACTACCCTTATTTACAAAGACACTAACAAATTATTAGAAGGTTTTGTTATGAACGAATAAGTTCAAAAGTAAATATGTAATTAAAAATTATTATTGGTGTTAAACTAGTAATAATTTTTACACTAACGAATGTTTCCTTTTAAATTAGTAAGAGGGTTTCCCTAAATATCGATACGAAAATGTAAATCACATTTTCCTCTTAAACATTCATTTTACTTCGATCAATAACAAAATCTTCCATTCTGTTTGTAGAAAATACAGCAAAATCATAAACGTTTTCAAACGACAAAAGAAAACGTTACAATAGAAAAGCTTCTCCAACCATTAATTCGTTATTACTTCCATTTAAGATATTCGGTACTAAACAAGTAATTTGTAATTTCGCAAATTATCGCCAAATCGTGATAAAATCACGGGCACTTGCCACGATCTGGGTTTAGGCAGTCGTTCAATAGGTGATCTTCATTCATGTACGCCCCAAGTTTTGGAACAATTCATTAGAATAATCCGGTGAAACAGTTGTACTCGCTTTAGATATTTTAAAGACATGTGACCAAGTTTGGAGTAAGTGTTTACTTGCCAAACTCACCTCGCTTGGGTTAAATGATACGCTCATCAATTAGGTTTCTAGTTTCATTGATAAAAGACGAATACGTGTCGTAGTTGATTCCTCTTTTTCAAAAAAAGTTAGCATTAACGCGGGCGTGCCACATGGATCAGTTATAGCGCGCACTCCTTTTCTGCTATACATAAATGACCTTATTTCTTCAACAATAAACCTGATGTATGCTAACGACACAGCACTCTTCATTGTAGTTCATCTTAGTCTACTCATAATGGTAATTCACCTTCTATGTCAAATCAAGGCATTAAAGCAGAAATGGCAAATTTAATCAACAATGTATTCTAGAATGGGGAAACAATAATCTAGTTAAATTTAATACTAACAAAACTTAGTGTTGCCTTGAGTCCGCAAAAAAGATTGATCATTTCCTGTTGTAAGTATGAATGGCTCAGATCTTAAGGTTTCAGACTCTATTACTCTGTTGGGAGTGACTGTATCTTCAAAACTATCATGGCCATAATAATTCTTCCTGTCAGCTACCAAAACAGCTGCTCATTAAAATAGGTTTTTTGTACAGATCTAAGCAGTACTTTACCTCCAAACAACGCTTTATACAGTACAAGACTCAAATTTGACCTCATCTAGAATATAATTCTCACCTCTGGGTTGGTGCTCCCCAATAGGCTCCCGATATAGTTGATCGTAATCAAAAGAGAGCGATTAAGCTTATGAATGCTTAACTTCTGACATACAGTCCCTTGAGCACAATACGAAAAAATTAAGTATAGCTGTTCATAGGCATCTCTTAGCAATTCAACATCCCTCTATCCATTCTACTAAGTGTTCCTGAGTCGTTTAGCATGATAGCCAAATTTAGTCTGCTCAGGGCCACGATTATATATATATATATATATATATATATATATATATATATATATATATATACTTACAGTACATACAGTAACAGATTAACTCGAGTGGGATTTGAACCCACGACCTCTACTCTGCTAGAGCGGGGCTCTTGCAACTGAGCTATCGAAGAGGCAAGTCACAATCGATTTAAACTTAAACTGTATGTACTTGCTTAGTTTTTTATATACAATGAAGGATCACAGTCAACTTTTGTCTATGAACAGACAGAGGTTCAACATATTAAAATTAACTTTTAAAGTACATACAGTAAAAGATTAACTCGAGTGGAACTTGAATCCACGACCTCCACTTTGCATATAGCAAATAAAAATTAATAATCAGTCACGTGTCCTCATGTGCGAAACCTTAGGGATTTGAGGGCTCACGTGGCATACACAAAAGTTGAACGTGATCCTTCATTGTATATATAAATTATAATATATGGTAACTAGGAATGTACGTACAGTTTAAGCTTGAATCGATTGTAACATGCCTCCTCGATAGCTCAGTTGGAAGAGCCCCATTCTAGTAAAGTGGAGGTCTTGGGGTCAAGTCCCACTCGAGTTAATTTTTTACAGTATATACTTTAAAAGTTAGTTTTAATATAAATACAGTTAATTATTATTATTATGTTGAACTTCTGTTCGTTCACTGAAAATGATATATATATATATATATATATATATATATATATATATATATAATATATATCAAGAAAAGTTATTTACAAAATTATAGGCAACTCAACTTTTTAAGATATGAAAATGTAAACTTTCACCATTAACATCATAATAAATAGTACTTATCATTTTGGGATTTTTAAATGTATTTAAATTATACAATCTAAACGTTTCGATAACACTTACAGTTATCTTCGTCAGTAGTAATGTTTGTTAAACATTGTTAAAGATGTAGTAAACAATTTTGTCAAATTTGAAATTAAAACATAAACATAAGCCTGCTATTATTATAACAGTTTGAGACATAAAGCCAACTATAATTTTAGTAAAGAATAACTAGGTCAAAAATTAAATTTATTAAACTGCCTCAAAGATGACAAACCAGAACACTCTCTACGACGAAAGCTAACAATGAAATTTGCCAGTCAAAAACACATTTAACAAAATTTAATCGAGTTATGATGTAAGTGTAAAGTTGTGAAAAACTTCAATTTTAAAATGATAGAAGCATTCACAAATCCAAACATTACATCAAATAAAATAACCCAGTTAAATCTAACAAAGAGATATTTTATCAATAATTGAAGTGTTATTAACAATGAAAAGCACAATGCAGAACGTTCTTTGTAATTTTAATTTAATTTAATTTCAACTACTTATGTTAAATTATAGTGCTGTGGTAATTTAACATATAATTGGTAAAGCATTTGCTTCAAGGTCTAGGAAAACACAGCAAAAACCTAGACATACCAAAGTTGAAAACAAATTAAATCAAGGCGTATCATTATGCTCTTTTTAATTATAAGATGCCAAAACCTATTTAAACGGAGATTTTCTTCTTGTCTATTAAAATTATTCGGGTGTTTATATATTTCAATAGCTCCACGTTGCAAACGAACATAATAATGGGTTTGTCTTGACAATATCTCCATATTGTCAAATTGAATGTCATGATTTAGATTATTCAGGCATGGTCAGCCACAGCAGACCTCTGGTTGACCCAATCTACAAAATCTCATATGTTCTTTGCGTCTTGTATCAAAGCTACGTTTTGTGGTCCCGATGTATACTTTTCCACATGAACAAGATAACTTATACACTCCGGAAGATGATAAAGGGTTTGACACATCTTTAGGTGATCTTAAATGTTCTTTAATTTTTCTTGTAGGTTTAAAAATAGTCCTAATGCCATATTTGATTAGGATTTTTCAATTCTATTTGTAACATTAGCTATAAAAGGAAGAAAAGCAGTACCAACATTAAGAACTGGTTTTTCTTTAAGGTTACGCCTAGAAGGTGTAATAACATTATTAATATCTGTAAGTGAATATCCATTATCTTGTAAGGATTTTCTTAAATATTTATATTCATCATTCAAAAATTCAGGGTCACAAATTCGTTTTGCTCGATCTACTAAAGATTTAATTACACTAATTTTTTGACGTGGATGGTGGTTGGATAATTTATGAAGGTATCTATCAGTGTGTGTCGGCTTTCTGTAAACCTTAAAAGATAGTGAATTATTATTTTAGATATTAATATGTCAAGAAATGGTAAACTTCCATTAGTTTCTTTTCCATGGTAAACTGAATACTAGGATGTATACCATTTATAAAACCAAAAACTCATGCAGTGCTTCTTCTCCATGTCTCCAAATAACAAATGTGTCATCAACATATCTATACCAAACTGAAGGTTTTTAGGTGTATTTTGTAACGCTAATGTTTCAAATTTTTCCATATAAAATTAGCTATAACAGGACTAAGGGACCTTTGGAAAAAGATGATCAATGGATTCAATAGTTTTTTTAGAGGTACTTTTGTAAAAGTGAAATAACATCAAAACTAACCATTATATCACCCTCTTCAATTTTGAAACTATGCATTTTTCAACAAGTCGGCAGAATTTTTAATGTAATGGGGTGTTTTTCCTATATGAGGTTGTAATAACAATGTAAGATGTTTTGCAAGGTTATATGTAGAGAACCAACTGCACTAACAATAGGCCTTAAAGGAATATTAGGTTTATGAATTTTGGTAAACCATATAGTTTTGGTGAAATAGCTTCAGAGTTAGATAGTTTCTTTTTATTTCTTCAGGAATAGATGATAATTTAATCAGCTCTTTAGTTTTTAAAAGAAACTTTTTGTTGGATTTTGGTATTTCACGATAAGTTTCTGGTCCCAACAATTGTTCTATCTTAGTGTTATAATCGTTCATATTTAATATAACAGTTGCATTACCTTTATCTGATTTTAATATTATAATACTTTTATTGCGTTTAAGATCAAGTAAAGCATGTCGTTGACGAAAGGATAAGTTGCTCTTTGAGGTTTTGTTTTACGTAATATGTTAACGGTGTTATATCTAACTTCATTAGCAGCATCAAAAGGTAATAATCTAATGGAGTTTTCGATGTTGGAAATTATATCTTCAAAAGGTATTATCTTGGTGTTATCAAGACAAACCCATTATTATGTTCGTTTGCAACGTAAACCTATTGAAATATATAAACACGAATAATTTTAATAGACAAGAAGAAAATCTCCGTTTAAATAGGTTTTGGCATCTTATAATTAAAAAGAGCATAATGATACGCCTTGATTTTAATTTGTCTTCAACTTTTGGTATATCTAGGTTTTTTGCTGTGTTTTTCCTAGACCTTGAAGCAAATGTTTACCAATTATATGTTAAATTACCACAGCACTATAATTTAACATAAGTAGTTGAAATTAAATTAAAATTGAAAATTACAAAGAACGTTCTGCATTGTGCTTTTCATTGTTAATAACACTTTCAATTATTGATAAAGATATCTCTTTGTTAGATTTAACTGGGTTATTTTATTTGATGTAATGTTTGGATTTGTGAATGTTCTATCATTTTAAAATTGAAGTTTTTCACAACTTTACATTACATCATAACTCGATTAAATTTTGTTAAATGTGTTTTTGGCTGGCAAATTTCATTGTTAGCTTTCGTTGTAGAGAGTGTTCTGGTTTGTCATCTTGAGGCAGTTTAATAATATTTAATTTTATGACCTAGTTATTCTTTACTAAAAATTTTATAGTTGGCTTTATGTCTCCCAAACTGTTATACTAATAGCAGGCTTATGTTTATGTTTAATTTTTCAAATTTGACAAAATTGTTTACTACATCTTTAACAATTTTTAACAAACATTACTACTGACGAAGATAACTGTAAGTGTTATCGAAACGTTTAGATTGTATAATTTAAAGTACACCATTAAAAATCCCAAAAAGATAAGTATTTTAGTATTTACAGAGTGTTACATATTACCAGTGAACAAAACATCCTTTTTAAAATTAAGCCCATACTTCCAATATAGGGTTTCATTATGTTATACAGGGTATTTCAAAAGTTATAGTCAATTGTACACGAAAATCATTCTCATTTCAACATCCTCTATGCCCTAAACAGAACAAGCTAACAGTATTTTTTTCCAGTCATAACTTTTTGACATTAGTACCGTGTTACGGGAAAAAATACAGCGATCAAAACTGAGCACATGATTTTGTCAATTTTTTCAAATGAATCGCCCTGTATTTTATTTTAAAAAGTGAAAATACACTTTATGTTCTTTCATTATTATTAATCACTGAGATAATATAACTAGTGTTATGATTATCATCGGTGATATCTCGAGTTAAAACCGATGAAAATTGAACGAGTGCGAATAAAATTATCACCGATTTGATAACCTATTCTGCGATTTTGTTTTTGTATTTTAACCAATGAAAGTAATCAAAAATGTACCATGTGACATGTGAATTATATTCTCAGATTAATAACAAAAAGAGATTTTTTTAACAATATCTATTATAACAAGTTAGCCGTGAACAAATAACAGATAGGTATTATTCAGTAATAATTAGTAGCTTGTCATTTAACAAACTTCTTTGAGATTGTGTAGTGTTTATTAATTTGTAAACACTTAAATACCATTTGAAATGAACTTTCCTGTTGAGGAATTAACAGACATGATATTGGTACTAGGAGAATGTATCAAAAATTGTTTATTAGCACAAAGAATTTACAAAGACAGATACCCGCACGAAGACAACCCGAGAAAATAACGTTGGAAAGGTTAGTAGATCGTTTTAATCGTAAGGGTTCAGTAGTTACGCATAATCCATATAATATCGCACGTGAAATCTCGCGTCAGAATGATATTAGTAACAGGTCCGTCCGAAGAATACTGCGTAAAAGTAAGATGCATCCATACCATATCCTGTTGCATCAAGAGTTACTCGAAGATGACTATCCCAGAAAGGTTGCTTTTTGAGAATGGACTCAACAACAAATCCACAATCGGGCGGATTTCTTAGATTTTGCCCCCTCCCCCTTTGGAGATGAAGCCACGTTTCATTAAAGTGGAACTGGGGGAATAGACACAATTTCCATTATTATTCGATCAGTAATCCCCATCTTATAGAAACTCATAGTCTAACTAGGTGGTCTTTGAATGTTTGGGGTGGTATAGTTGGAGATTATGTAATTGGACCATATTTTTTTCGATGGAACAGTGAATGGTCAGGTTTATTTGGACTTTTTAGAAAACCATTTACCATTACTGTTGGCAAACGTTCCTCTTAATATTCGTCAAAGCACGTGGTTGTTACACGATGGAGCTCCGGTACATCACAGTAGATTAATTCATAATCATCTGAATACCCACTTTTCTGGATGATGGGTGGGAAGAGGAGGACCCATTGGATGGCCAGCTCGTTCATCAAAATTAAGTAAAATTGACTTCTTCAAGTGGGGTTATGTGAAAAACAGTGTATATCAAATTCCTCCAACTACACAGGATGATATAAGGAATAGAATACGAGAAGCATTCCAGAGTATTAATGTAGCAATGTTAATAAATGTCAGTCGGGAATTTGTAGATCGACTGCAATGCAGTATTGATGTTTTCTGTGGACATTTTGAACATTTATTATGAAATTAATTAATTTTATAAGAATTTTGTCTTAATAACCGATGTTTTTTGAATTTATCATAATAATTTGTCACACTTTTATTTGTTCACGGCTAACTTGTTATAATAGAAATTTAAAAAAAAAATCTCTTGCTGTTATTAAATTGAAAACATCTCAGAAATTAACCATTGTAGCTATAGGGAGTGCTTAATAAAAATGAAAGGACATAAAGTGTATTTTCACTTTTTAAAATAAAATACAGGGTGATTCATTTGAAAACATTGACAAAATCATGTGTTCGAGTTTTGGCTCGCTCTATATTCAGTTGGTGCAGTAATAAAAATAGCACTTTCTCGTAACATTCTACAATGTCAAAAGTTATCTTTAGAAAATTATTGTTAGTGTCTGTAACATAACACGTTAATGAATGTATAACATAATGACTATATTGGAAGTATGGAGAATGAGCTTAATCTAAATTTGAAATAATATATATGTGTGTCCCATTTAAAAAAAGTATTTGAATTGTATAATAATTTTTTAAATAGCTTTTTGATATCTCCGTTAATAACGGATATATATGACGCATAATTCCGTATGATATATATATATATATATATATATATATATATATATATATATATATATATATATATATATATATATATGTATATATATACACAGGTGCGCATTAAGTGACAAATTCCCTATCTCCTTTATTTAAAGAGTACAAAAGAAAATTAAATACAAAAGTTGTAAGATATGTTGTGCATATTCCAAAAATATTTTTAATTATACAGGGTAGATCATAAAAGCTTAGAAGTAATTTTAAATTTTTTAAATAGAAAACCCTATAGATTATTACATATTTAGATTCTACATACAATTTTAGACACATTTTATGTATAATGTCCTATACCTAAGTCTAACCGTTTTTGACAAATTTCAAATTTTTGTCAAAATGACGTTTGAGGCCAAAACATAGGTGGAAATCTTTTCTAAACGAAGCCTTTATCAATTAGTTATGGTTGGTTTCTTGAAATGGGGACCACTCTAATTCATTTTTTTAAATGGTTACCTATTTTTTAATTCTATCTTATTTAGCATTAAAATAAGGGTGATTTTGTATAAGTGTATATTCCAAAAATTATAGTTTTGAAATAATGACATTTAACATTTTTTATTGTAAAAAGGCTATACGGCTTTCAAGTTTTGTTGTTAGTTTACGTGACGGCTGAAACAAAAAATCGAGCACTTCAGATCGAAATATTACAATTTATTGAACCATTATAAATATTATTTTATTAAAGGAACTTAAAGTAAAGACAATATTTTTTGATTCAACAAATTATGTCCTAATCCTAATCATAAACTTAACACCTCTAATGTAACTAAACCTGTAACTAATTATACAGGTAAAAGTACTAGCTAATAAGTTGTTCGAAATGTCCGCCTCTTTCTTGAATACACAAGCAATACGTCTCTCAAATTCGCTGCTTAAATTTCTACACATTTCAACACTAATGTTTTGAAAACAGTTTCTAATCCTAATCTTCATGTCTTCCTTGTTGTAGGCGGTATTTTATAAACCTGTTCTTTGACGTACCCCATATGCTAAAGTCCATTTTAGTAAGATCTGGGATCTAGCAGGCAGCAACAGGCCTCCTCCCAATTCAACATTCTGGTTATCTAGCATTTAAAAAGTTATTATCGGACCTGTATGATGTACTGGCCATCATGAAGAAACCACATTTCTTGTTGGGTATCCTGTGGCACTTGACGCAACAAATTAGGTAGATGGTTTTGCAGAAAGTTTAAGTATACTTCTGTTACTCGTTGATCAAAAAATATGGTCCAATTGCATGATTCCGATAACACCTCCCAAACATTTAAACACCATCTAGTTTGAGAAGTATATCTTACAAAATGTGGATTTTCGGTAGAATAGTAATGAAAATTGTGTCTGTTTACACTTCCGTTTCTGTGAAATGTGGCCTCATCTGTAAATAAAATCAATGAACAAAATTTCTTTGTTGGTTTATTTTGTTTTGAACCCATTGACAAAATTCCAGTCGTCTTTGATAATCTTCAGGAACCAACTCTTGAAGTAGTTGAATGTGATAGGGTGCATTTTTGAGACTTCAATATCCGCAGTACTGTACGTCGTTCAACACCAACCTGCTGAGAAATGGGTCGTTGTCCAATATATGGATTTTCGGTAACTGTTAATAGTACATTTAATTGATTTTCCTCAGTCTGTGTACGTTTTACCAGTATTTTTTCATATAACACATTGCCAGTTCTTTCAAAACGCTCCAAAAGCTTTTCAAATGCCCTTGTTTCAGGTTGCCGTCTCTGAAACCTTTGTTGATACAGTCTTCGAGCGTATTCTTATCACTAGCTACCAAAACAAAATCATATCAACCATCTCGTATTGCGAAAAATTCATTATTTACAATTTTAATTCAAGTTTTAAATCAATTTGCTATAAAATACACTAATGCATCACAAAATTATCAACTGACAATAAATAATGAGTTTCTGATGATCTGTATTATTTTTATATGCCACGCCTCGCCGTCACGGCCAACTAACAACAAAATTTGAAAGCCGTATAGCCTTTTACAATAAAAAATGTTAAATTGTCATTATTTCAAAACTACAATTTTTGGAATATACACTCTTATACAAAGTCACCCTTATTTTTAATGCTAAATAAGATAGAATTAAAAAATAGGGGTTTCCATTTAAAAAATGACTTTATAGGTTTTTGAATCTACTTTTATTGTCCATTTTGATCACCCTTATGAATGTATTACAAAAATATCAATAGAGCCCATTAGAGTAGGTCCCCATTTCCAAGGAAACCAACCATAACTAATTGATAAAGGCTTCGTTTAGAAAAGATTTCCACCTATGTTTTGGCCTAAACGTCATTTTTGACAAAAATTTGAAATTTGTCAAAACGGTTAGACTTAGGTATAGACATTATACATAAAATGTGTCTAAAATTGTATGTAGAATCTAAATATGTAATAATATATAGGGTTTTCTATTTAAAAAATTTAAATTACTTCTAAGCTTTTATGATCTACCCTGTATAATTAAAAATAGTTTTGGAATATGCACCCGAACATATCTTACAACTTTTGTATTTAATTTTTTTTGTATCTCTTTAAATAAAGGAGATATCGGACTTTGTCACACTAATGTGCCACCCTGTATAGTAGTTTGTTTGCTTTTCTCTTCGTTGCTTGGCACACATGAATTATCAATGAAGGCGTTTAAGTTGGTAATAATATCACTTTGCATCCGGTAACATGGTTGATTGGTTATTTTACAATTGCTTTACACCGGTTACAAAATTAACTTATTTCTTGTCTTAAGATAGTCTTCGCTTTGTGTCTTTTATCGTGTATTCTTATGTAGCTGTCGTGTTTCGTTTTCCTCCAGAAACCATCACATTGCAATGACTTTTTGTTGATTAATACTAGTAATCACGAATTAGGCCCATCCAATGGATGCGGCGCCATTCATGCTTTAAGCAATTATGAATATCCTTCTTTACTGTTAGTTTGTTTATTTAGGCACAGTGACAGCTTTTTTTTTTGTATTTCAGAGAACTTGTGCAAATTCCTTTATGTTATGTAATTTCTTATAAATGCATAGAAAAAATTTGAATATCAGAAGATTGTTGAAGGACAATTCACAAAATCTTACTGTTATGTAAAAATGCAAAGAACTCTTTGAATTCTGGTATCGTTTAGGAATTAGACTTGCAAATATCTAAAAGAAACCCATTCAATTGAATATTAAGTTTCCTATATAGTCAATAAACAAGAACAGTTTGATTATAATATTATAAACAGGATGCTATTTGTGTTGTATACATATAAGTTTTGAAAGATGTGTATCGACCAGAGAGATCATAAAGTGTGTTGATGGACCACCCACAAGTCCTCAGACTCAAACGAACAAACATTTTTACTACTATGAACAAAAACTCCAATCATTTTAGTAGGCCATGTGCAAGACAGACATTATTAGTAAAAGATATTAAAGGATTCTGCACGCTCTCTTCCCTACTTGCATTTGTTTTATTTCGACCGGTTTAATTTTAATCGGGTTCTAATTTAGAACGACATAAACCTTTAACGATACTTAAAATACAGTAAATTTGAGCTTTATTTTAATGTTCATTTCTTATAAACGTTAACGATAAAGATCAAAAGGATTTTACGCTTATATTTGATAATGTTTAAAATAAACCATCAACACTTGCTTCGAAATATTTTCTTCGATTTGAGATGAGAGGAGACAACAAAATCCACACATTAATAATATTAAAGCCGAAATCTGTCTAGATCGAGAGACGGTATAATTTTTTCATTATTAATATTTGTAAATGTTTAATGCCTTCGAATGGCTATAAGGTTAATCTTAATAAATGATTCTGAGCATCGTAAAATCAGGTAGCAGAGGGAGGAGTATAATAAACATCCTGTTCTTTGTATCGGTCAGAGTGGGATGTGTAAATCTCACAAAGTCACTTCTGCTTTTATTAATTTTTCTCAAATGAATCGGAAAAAAGTCTAAAAACAAAAGTTGTAATAAAAGTGATCACTAAATCACTTTTCTAACAAACTAGCACATTAGCGGAAGCGCATTACTCCTAATGCCTTAGTAACCAAGTAATATAACATCCTGATAGCTATAATGCAGTATTGGTCATCATATTTCCTACTTATATCGTTTTCGTTGCGGCATCTGCTTTATTTATAGAGCAAAACATATTTATATGGTCACATTAATTTTTCCCTTCGGTAGTTTTTCTTTAAGAAAACTCTGACTAATTGATACACTGAATCATTACAAAAACAACAGCTTACATCGCTGCAAATTTTTATTTATTATTTCAGCTTTATCTCTTCCGAACAATACACCAATTGGGTGACTAATAAGTTTTTCTACAAAAACTATTCAATTAAGCTTAAAGTAAACAAACGTTATATTAATTAATTATACCTAGCTGTTAAAGAATTTATATAGATTAGTACGTTAATAAAATTTTTGTAATACTTAACTGGAGACATAACACCTATCAAGTAGTTGTGCCAAGGAACTAATTACAAAAAATTAAAAAGCACAAGGACTTTAAAATTCAAATACACCAAAAACATGTTAAGAGTTTCAGTTCTCTAAGGAAGTCTATCAATCCAAAAGGCCTAGAGGGCGTAGAAGTCTAACTTGTCTAAAATGTTTGTGATGTGCATTTTATTTTCACACGTTCAGGCTTTTCGCTTTTGTGTCGCTGCAATGTTCATTGTCCATTATTTTAAACATAACATTTTTCGACACCGATTTTTATAAAAACACTACATATACCCTGTAAAACCTATTTGCTGTAAAGGTGAAATGTCTAATGGAAACTGTTACTGTTTACTACTTGCATGAACTACAACATAAATAGTTAAAAAAGATCACAATCCACCAAAGATATAAATATGTGCTAAAATACTGGCATAAAAACCCAGGTGTATTCAAAATTCGAAGTTACTGCGCATCTTGGTTGCTAGGAAGATAAATTTTTGTCACAGTTAACAAAGCCTTGTTTACGAACAAGTGTTAGTAACAGTGCTGTATGCCGTGTGTGTCCTGATGTAGTCCGTGTGTCGTGTGTCCGTGTGTCCGTGTGTCCTGTGTCCTGTGTCCGTGTGTCCTTGTCGTGTCCGTGTGTCCGTGTGTCCGTGTGTCCGTGTGTCCGTGTGTCCGTGTGTCCGTGTGTCCGTGTGTCCGTGTCCGTGTGTCCGTGTGTCCGGTGTCCGTGTGTCTAGTGTCCGTGTGTCCGTGTCTGTGTCCGTGTGTCCGTGTGTCCGTGTGTCCCGTGTCCGTGTCCGTGTGTCTGTTCCGTGTCGTGTCCGTGTGTCATGTGTCAATGTGTCCGTGTGTCCGTGTGTCCGTGTGTCTGTGTGTCCGTGTGTCCGTGTGTCCGTGTGTCCGTGTGTCCCTGTGTCCGTGTATCCGTGTGTCTGTGTATCCGTGTGTTTGTGTGTCCGTGTGTCTGTGTCATCCGTGTCCGTGTGTACCTTGTGTGTCCATGTTCACGTGTGTCTGTGTCCGTGTGTCCGTGCTTGTCCGTGTGTCTCTAGTGTCTATCCTCTGTCTCGTTGATCTGTGTGTCTGTTCTGTCTCCGTTCTGTCTCTGTTCTGTCTCTGTCTCTGTCTCTGTCTCTGTGTCTGTCTCTGTCTCTCTGTCTCTGTCCTGTCTCTGTCTCTGTCTGTCTGTTGTCTCTGTCTGTCTCGTGTCTCTGTTCTGTGCTCTCTGTCTCTGTCTGTCTCTGTCTCTGTCTCTCCGTCATCTGTTCTCTGTCTGTCTCTGTCTCGTCTCTGTTCTGTCCTCTGTCTCTGTCTCTGTCTCGTCTGTCTCTGTCTCTGTCTCTGTCTCTGTCTCTGTCTGTCTGTCTCTGTCTCTGTCTCGTCTCGTCTCTGTCTCTGTCTCCTGTCTCTGTCTCTGTCTCTGTCTCTGTCTCTGTCTCTGTCTCTGTTCTGTCTCTGTCTCTGTCTCTGTTCTGTCTCTGTCTCTGTTCTGTCCTGTCTCTGTTCTGTCCTGTCTGTCTGTTCTGTCTCTGTTCTGTCTCCTGTCGTCTCTCTGTCTCTGTCTCTGTTCTGTCTCGTCTCTGTCTCTGTCTCTGTCTGTCTGTCTCTGTCTGCCTCTGTCTCTGTTCTGTCTCTGTCTCTGTCTCTGTTCTGTCTCGTTCTGTCTCTGTCTCTCTGTCTCTGTTCTGTTCTGTCTCTGTCTCGTCTGTCTCTGTCTCTGTCTCTGTCTCTGTCTGTTCTGTCTCTGTCTGTCTGTCTCTGTCTCTGTCTCTGTCTCGTCTCTGTCTCTGTCTCTGTTCTGTCTCGTTCTGCTCTGTTCTGTCTCCTGTTCGTTCTGTCTGTCTGCTGTCTCCTGTCTCGTCTCTGTCTCCGTTGTCCTGTGTCCGTCTGTCTCCGTCGTTCGCTGTCTGTTCGTATGCTCCTCGCTCGGTGTGCCTGTTCCGATGATGCCTCGAGTGTCCGATCCTTGTCGTGTGTCCGTGTGTCCGAGTGTCTGTGTGTCCGTGTGCCTTTGTGCCTGTGTGTGTGTGTGTGTGTGTGTGTGTGTGTGTGTGTATGAGAGTTTTCTAAAAATACTACATACTCAATGTAAAACTTATTAGCTCTAAAGGTGGAATATGTAATGGGAACTGTTACCGTTTACTACTTACAATAACTACAACATAAATAGTTAAAAAAGATCACAGTCTACCAAAAATAAAAATATGTGAAAATATTTATCCGTCAATAACATATTGAAGTAAATAATTTATTTCATGCAACATGCGTATGTTATTATAATGCAGCAAATGTTAGGTTGAGGCCGGATCAGTAGTTAAAATTTTAAAATATCTGCGAGTGTTATAAAGGCATAAAAACCCAGGTGTATTCAAAATTCAAAAGTACTGCGCATCTCGGTTGCTAGGAAGATAAATGTTTGTCAGTTGACAATGCCTTGTGTGTCCTTGTGCGTGTCCTTGTGTCCGTGTGTCCGTGTGTCCGTGTGCCCGTGTGTGCGTGTGTGCGTGTATAACAAACTCTACATTATCTCAATATGTGATAAAGGTGAGGAGTTCCAAGAGTTATAGGGGTTCTAATAGTTCTAAGAGTTCTAAGAGTTCTAAGAGTTCTAAGAGTTCTAAGAGTTCTAAGAGTTCTAAGAGTTCTAAGAGTTCTAAGAGTTCTAAGAGTTCTAAGAGTTCTAAGAGTTCTAAGAGTTCTAAGAGTTCTAAGAGTTCTAAGAGTTCTAAGAGTTCTAAGAGTTCTAAGAGTTCTAAGAGTTCTAAGAATTCTAAGAGTTCTAAGAGTTCTAAGGGTTCTAAGAGTTCTAAGAGTTCTAAGAGTTCTAAAAGTTCTAAGAGTTCTGAGTGTTCTGAGAGTTCTGAGAGTTCTGAGAGTTCTGAGAGTTCTGAGAGTTCTGAAAGTTCTAAGAGTTCTAAGAGTTCTAAGAGTTCTAAGAGTTCTAAGAGTTCTAAGAGTTCTAAGAGTTCTAAGAGTTCTAAGAGTTCTAAGAATTCTAAGAGTTCTAAGAGTTCTAAGAGTTCTAAGGGTTCTAAGAGTTCTAAGAGTTCTAAGAGTTCTAAAAGTTCTAAGAGTTCTGAGAGTTCTGAGAGTTCTAAGAGTTCTAAGAGTTGTAAGAGTTCTAAGAGTTCTAAGAGTTCTAAGAGTTCTAAGAGTTCTAAGAGTTCTAATAGTTCTAAGAGTTCTAAGGGTTCTAAGGGTTCTAAGAGTTCTAAGGGTTCTAGGAGTTCTATCAGTTCTAAGAGTTCTAAGAGTTCTAAGAGTTCTAAGAGTTCTAAGAGTTCTAAGAGTTCTAAGAGTTCTAAGAGTTCTAAGAGTTCTAAGAGTTCTAAGAGTTCTAAGAGTTCTAAGAGTTCTAAGAGTTCTAAGAGTTCTAAGAGTTCTAAGAGTTCTAAGAGTTCTAAGAGTTCTAAGAGTTCTAAGAGTTCTAAGAGTTCTAAGAGTTCTAAGAGTTCTAAGAGTTCTAAGAGTTCTAAGAGTTCTAAGAGTTCTAAAAGTTCTAAGAGTTCTAAGAGTTCTAAGAGCTCTAAAAGTTCTGTAAGTTCTAAGGGTTCTTAGAGTTCTAAGGGTTCTAATAGTTCTGAGAGTTCTAAGAGTTCTAAGAGTTCTAAGAGTTCTAAGAGTTCGAAGAGTTCTAAGAGTTCTAAGAGTTCTAAGAGTTCTAAGAGTTCTAAGAGTTCTAAAAGTTCTATAAGTTCTAGGGGTTCTTAGAGTTCTAAGGGTTCTAGTAGTTCTGAGAGGTCTAAGGGTTCTAAGTGTTCTAAGAGTTCTAAGAGTTCTAAGAGTTCTAAGAGTTATAGGAGTTCTAAAAGTTCGAAGAGTTCTAAGAGTTCTAAGATTTCAAAGAGTTCTAAGATTTCTAAGAGTTCTAAGAGATCTAAGAGTTCTAAGAGTTCTAAGAGTTCTAAGAGTTCTGAGAGTTCTGAGAGTTCTGAGAGTTCTAAGAGTTCTAATATTTCTAAAGTTCTAAGGGTTCTAAGAGTTCTAAGACTGCCTAGACTTCTAAGAGTTCTAAGTGTTCTAAAGGTTCTAAGAGTTCGAAGAGTTCTAAGAGTTCTAAGGGATCTAAGAGTTTTAATAGTTGTATGAATTTTAACAGTTCTTAGAGGTCTAGAAGTTCTAAGGATTCTAAGAGATTTAAGATTTCTAAAAATTAAATTGTTCTAGGTGCGAAGAGTTCTAAGCGTTCAAAGGGCTGGGTGAGTTCTAATAGTTCTTAACATTCTTCGAATTGTAATAATTCCAAGAGTTGTAAGAATTCTAATAGTTCTGAGTTGACCTCATCCCGTGTTTTGCGCAGGGACTTTTAAACATGTCGTGTTGTGTCGTTTTTTATAAATTAGATGACGCAATCTGAATGTACTGTTCTATAGCCAAACATTTTCTGATCACACAGCTTTAATTGTTCAGTGAAACGTAGAAGTGGTGAAAAGCTCGATTTAAGGTTTATTAATAAAAGATTAAGTAGTTACTTTGTTACCAAAGATTATTGTTGAAATTGAAATTCACCCCATTTGCTTCGAAATCTAATCTCTTTAATCTGTTGTTGGTTTGCACGTTTTACTAAAGGAATATTGAGATAGATGTACATATTTTACTTCAATTTAAAACCTTAAAAAATTGTATAACCAACTTGTTCAAATGGTCACACTTAGCATTTTGATTAATTACTACTGAATTTTCACTTTAAACTAAATACTTACATTCTCTAGAATACTCTACAAGAAATGGTAACGGATCACGCCCAATTTAGGGCGGCAACACACCTATGTCCTAACTAATAAAATCAATTGCATTTGAATAACCCTCGTATAAAGTTGTAACTAGTAGCAGGCTCTGACGTTAGTGTAAACTTTTAAAGACAGATGGCTATAGAGCCAGACGTCATTTAAAATGCAACATTCCTTGCATTTGTACGTTTCAGCGATACGATAAATTAATCACTAATTAACCTAATAGTTATTATCGGAGTTAAGTCAATTAAATGTTGGTATATTTCTGTGTTATTGTATAAACTTAAAACGTACAATAAAATAATTTAGCGTATGTTTAACATTAACTGTAGTGACTTTTGTAAAACAGGCATAAAAAACTTTTCAAATATGAAAGTAAATAATTTATATAATACGAATGAGAGAAGTTAAAATGGATGCATTGGAGTATAGGTAAATGCAAATGTAATCGTGACTATGCTGTCTCTCCCAAATGGTGGAGTCACCCGGCCGGTTAATGTTAATTCCAGAGTTATCCACGCGCCGCGACACATGTCTCCCTTGAATTATTATCCACTCTCTGGGTACCTCTGCCTCATTTAGGACTATACCTAGAAAATCTAGAACAACTCTATTGAGAACTAACACAAACTTTTAACAAAAAGTTAAACGTAAGGTAACCCTTACACTTATTACTTAAGACAACATCAAACCCTTTTTACCAATAAAATAAACTTCAGAACAGCCCGTTTAATACTAATGCTCTCTTCCTTTTACTTAAAGCGTTCATGTTAAGAAAGAGTGAATTGTAAAAAAAAGGGTGACGTCTTTTCATCACCTTTTTAAACAAGCGATCTCAATTCTCCCCTAACCGGAAAAATCAGAAATTCACCGAACGATGCCTGGCAAATTATCGGAAAAAGTGATTATTACAATACCTCTTCGTAAGTGCAAGGAATACTAAACGGAATTTAATTTATTTGAAAATTTCAAACTTTGTGAGGTGTTAAGTTTGTGGGATCGTTTGATAAGTAGGGGGTAAATTGAATTTTTTTTACGTTTAGTTTAGTAAATGGGACGATAAGATGTTTTTTTCGTAAAAAGCTGCAACCCTATTGCGCGCTACTTCATATATACTAAAAGGACCTTCGGTTTACGACTTTTGACGTATTTCCTCCATATGTGTCATATAACTTTGGTGGAAGAAAGTTTAGAGATCTGTTCGTGTATAACTTTACTGAATTTTTGTAGAAAATATGCTCGATATTATATGTTGTCTTTGACATCAATCAAGGAGACCAATCACGCCATTTTATTGTCCTAAGATTATTTTTAGACGTGTCCTTCTACTATGGTCTTTTTATTAAACTTTTTCTTGGTTTATTTTACCAAGCTACGGTTTACGACAATTTTACGTAGTCGAGATCTCTGATCCCAGATTTTATTTGTTTTAGATGGTGGAAATGTATTAGACTAAATGTACATATTGCTAGTTTCCCGGATGATTTTTTCTTGTATCTGCAGATATGCTCTCATAAAAATGTACTAAAGCGGTTTTGATAACTCTCACTTCGCATTCTTAACATTAATGACAAAAGAGCTTTGTAAACTGGAGGCGCTTACAATAATTGCGAGAATTTATTAAAATTAAATACACTACACGATAATAATGCCATAAGAAATTAGCAATATTTGCATAAATATAGTAACTTTATTAACATTCCTTTATAGAAGGATTATTCGTAAATTCCAAACTTATTGGTAAAGCTAGCTCGAACATAAGGTTTTCTTACGGTAGAATTATGTAAAGCGTAAGACGTATACGAGATGTCATACATTACAAAGAGTTGTTATTTAAATTCATTGTGACAAAAAAAAATATTTTTACAGGAATTTGGAAACGTTTGCTACATTTAGAAGGAGAAATGTTAGACACAAAATAGTTATTAAGAAATTACAATAACATTCAGTGCTTCGTTAACTGTCTTTTGCTCTTGTAGTTATAAGCCTATAGCACTTATTTCACTCAATAAAAATTCTGTAATCCTTTATTTACTAAAATTGGTAATAAATTCAATATAAGTACAGATTGATTGAAGTGGTCCGCTTACTTCAAAAAAGCTATTCTCCACTTATCTCATTCAGTGATCCCAACTATCTCCAGTGGTGTACATTAGGGTGGGACGAAAATGGCCGAAATTTTAAGTTTTTTATTTTTTGTTATTCGGTAGTGCAAAAAAGTTGTCATTCATGTTAATAAAGAAGAAAAAAAAGTTTGGGACCTGTACCTTATTATCTTCAGGTGCCGCAAAAGGCCTAAAGTTAAAAAAAAACTGATTTTTAAGACTATTTTTTTATGGCCGAAATTTTAGGATTTTGTTTTTTTGTTATTCGGTAGTGCAAATAAGTTGTCATTTAGGTTAATAAAGAAGATACAAGAATTAGGTTCCTATAACTCAATATCTTAAGGTGCCGCAAAAGGCCTAAAATTAATAAAAAAACTGTTTTTTAGAAAACAATTGTTTTATATTACTGGTTTTTATTTTTAGAACTTTTATGAAAAGAAGCTTGCAAGATACTGTTAAAAATAATAATCAAGCAACAAAAAATCTAATAAAAATTAGAAAAACAAAGTTAAATGCAACAGTCAGATAATTTTTAATCCCAAATATAACGTAATTTGACATTTTTAGTTGGTTTTAAGGGGCCTATTAATAAAGCTGGTTAGTCCGATTTCCTGAGAACTAGTATTATAAGGGTTAAATAAAAAATATAAATTAATTCTACATAATTTATTTAATCTTCTAACTCCATAGACAATACATAAAACATGACATATTCAAGTATGTTTAAAATTTTCTTTAAAATTTTAGAAAAAAATTTCATTTATTTAAAAAATACAAATCTTGAAGCTTAAAAGAGTTTTTGATTACTTTTACGACACATTATATTGTTTTTTGGTGTTAAATTTTGGCATACACTTTCTTGATGCAATCTTCGTTTTTATGTAGCCATATCTAGCTACCGTACCACACACATGTTGAGCTGCTTCCGTGACTAGCTTAACAGTTCTCTCTACAGCTTGAGTGTGGCATGGGATTCTTGGGAAGTCAATTAATAAGTCCTCTTCACTATTTGGTTGAGCTTTTGAAATTTTGTTAATAAACTCCTGTAAAGATTCCTGGGAAACATGTTTTACCATAGGAGGTTCCGTCAAGTCAATTTCAGTCCATGTTATCATGGCAATGTAGTCTTTTGCGTCGAAATTTATCTTTGGGACATTGAACTTCCTTAAGCTACCTGAACTTTCTGTTCTCGCTTTTAAAACCCGGTGTAAGCCTACCTCTCTTATAACTTTTCTTTCATCACAAAGCATAGACAAAAGGACATTTTCTGGGGCAGCAAAATAATCATTCCTTTGAATAACTGGATCTATCATACTCTTGTACTCATCAACGAGGTAGTGCGAGAGTGAAATAAGCTGAAACAAGTGTTTTGGTCCATAGGTGCACGATGGTTTCAACTTAATGTTGAACCACACTGGAGCATAGACTTTGACAATATATTCGTCCTGAGATTATTTGTTGGACTCTCAGTTGCGACATAAAATCTGAGGATACGATTAGCTAAGGTAAGCCACCTGGAATGAGCAAGTTTCCCGGGATTTCTTAAAGACAAATCTAAGAAGCAGTTTCCACTTGATACAGCATTACACATATCAATTAAATACTTCTGATCTGTGCTTAAGTCATTTATGTTCTCAAACAAAGGTAAATTATTTTCAATCGGCAAGAAATTTGCTACGGGAAGGTTCACACAGTTTTCCAGTTGTTTGCCTATCTCACCTTTGAACTCATTACGTCCCTTTGTTTTTCCATCTAAATAATAAAAAAGGTGTCGTAAGGGTAGTTCATTCCCATGGAACAAACAAATAAACCATTGTAACGATCGTCTAATTTTTTGTTCTATTACGGCAATCACTCCATTCAAAACGCCAGTATTTACATTGGTTCCATCACAACCAATTGCAATAAATTTCATCATTTGTTCTCTACCTTCCTTGTCTTTGAGAAATTGTAACATACTTTCTGCTATATCTCTTCCAGTACCCGAAGTCGGTGTCACGTGTCCTAAAAAATTAGAATTAGGTTCTTCTATTAAAGTAACATGTTCTTCTGTAATTGTTTTCTTGTAAAACTTGGTTCATTTCTTTTCCTGGACAATAGTTTGATCCTTTCTCCCATCAAAAAACAAACCTCTATTTTCGGTTATCTCAATAGTGTGATTGTCATTAATTATTTCTGTTCGATTTTTTGATCTGGCTGTTCTGATTTTCATCCTGTCAATTACTTTAGTTTTATCGACTTCTGTGGTGAAACCCAAGTCCTGCAGAGCAGCGCTTGCTATCGCGGCAGCAGCTCTATCTGATATTCCAGTTCTATCACAAATAGAAGCAACAGGGGTATCTGTTTTTGATGATGAGGGACCTGCTTGTGGTAAGTACGTTTCATCTGGTTGCTTTTTGTCAGTATCTTTAGATGGGTTTTCAAAATCTTCAGGTTTCTCTTCAACGCTATCAAAGTCGTCAACAATTATTTCTCTTACATTTACAGTAGTTTGACTACTTTTAATGAATCTCTGTGCTTCTTTACTTTTTCTTGCTTCTTTCTTTATCAGAGCATTTGTGGTAGCTCTATCAACACTACTTATAATCATTTTCCTGATAGAACGCTGGTCTCTTAAAAACTCGCGTTCTAAAACTGGAACTTTCTTTTCTTTCACACAGTTGTATTCATCGAAACTCTTACATTTACATGCAGCAATATCAAATAAGCGTTTAGGACCTATTCTAAAATTGTCAAGGTTTGAATCAAACTTTTCTGTCCCTTTTCTACTTTTAGATTTGAGTAAATTCCTATACTTATCATGGTAAGTTTTAACCATTAATGTAATTGTTCTACTAGAAGTGGTAGGAATATAAGCTTTTGACCACACTCTCATTCTTTTAGGAACTAAATAAGACTCACGTATTTCGTTGACAGAAGGGTCCTTTCCTTAAACAGCCTTTAGGTTATGTCTAATTAAACAATAGCACTTCATGACATCTTCATAAGTCGACAACACTACTTCACTTAAATCACAAAATGTTCCAAAAACTGGAGACTCTGACATTAGTCTTGTGTTCACTTGTTTAGACTGGGTCATTTTAACTCACAAGAATAAAACAACGGACCACACTGCTAGCACTGCGTAAACCAACTGACGCTCAATCCTGTCACAACATGAAACCCGCGCGCCGGGCGTACTCGGCTGCTCGGCGCTCGCCGCCCGGCCGTCTTTCCTGGACAGTTTCTTTCATAATTACAAATACAAAAATTTTCCACTTATTATAATTATTAATTTTGAATTTTTATATATGCTTGTGTGTGTTTAGCTGATAATAAATATGTAAAAATCATGCAAATCGGACAGTTATAACGCAAATTTACTTATACATCAAAATTACGGAAAAAATAAAAAATTTAAGCAACTTCAATGCCTTTGCGGCACCTCAAGACTTTATTCAATATGTTTCATATTTTCCCTTCTTTCCTATACTAAGAGACAACTTTTCCACAATACCAACAATCGAAATTTTTTCATCGGTTTTTTCGTTCCACCCTAGTGTACATACGGGCATTATTAATTGGGCGGGAAATTCAAAAGTTTATGATATGTCAGCAATAAAAACAGCAAAATTTTAAATGACACAAATAGTCTGTATTTCTTGATTGTTGAACTACCTCCATCCTAATGTAATTTTAATAAGTAAATGGAAAGTTTTTAGTTCAAGTTTTGCTTTTAATTTTACGACGTTCACTATGGCATTCTGTAACTCCTCAAGCGTATGCAAACGATTTGCATATACAACATTTTTAAGATTACCAAAGAGAAAACAGTCGAGCGGAGTCAAGCAGGGAGATCGTGGTGCCCATCGATTTTTACTTATTATTCTACCACCGAAAAATTGTGAAAAATATGCCAACGTTGTACGGGCCGTGTGGGATGTTGCGGAATCTTGCTGGAAATACGCATTTTGAAGCTCGTCGTCGTGCAGTTGTTGAATAAAAGGTCTTAGAATTAATTGTTGATAGTTTTCGGCATTTATATTTTCATTCAAAAAAATTTATCCAATTATTCGCCTTCACGACATGATAATCCAAACTCCAGTTTTAACTGGATGAAATGGAGTTTCAATAAAAACATGGGGATTTTCAGTTGACAGGGTTCGGTAATTTTGGGAATTTATATGGCATGCTTCGTCACTGAAAAATGTTATATCCAAAACATCATTGTTATTGGGGTTTCCGTTAAACCAGGTATAGTACGTTCGACAATTTTCAAAATCAGTTGGCAACAATTCTTGTAATACAGACATTTTCAGTTTTTTAGAAGCCCTCTGGCATGTCCCATACGAAACCCCTACAATTAGAATTAATAAATAGTCAACATTTAGCAATAGAATCAAATTTTACTCAATTACCAGACTAGCTTCCAATCGTCCCCAAATATCTACTGAGCCGGTGTCACGAAAACGTTGAACGATTCGACGAACATGCCGTGTGAATGATTTGTAAGTAACGTTAATGTTAGCGAACCGTTGTTGGAATTCCTCGAAGCAAGAAACCTGCGAATATTTCCAGACAACACCTTCATCTCGATGCCCAGACCGATAAATAAGCCTCCAAGATAAACTTATTGTATTCATCCGAAAATATGTCACTAACAATTATAACCTAAAAATTATTCTCATTTTATTTTCATTCTAAACAGAGCTCTGTATTTATTTACTTACTTAATAAATCAATCAAGTATGTGCAGTTTTTGTCTTGAAAAAGACAGATCTTACGTGAATTACAGGAACAATAAAAGACAAATAAAACGACAAGAACAGAAGGAAGAATTATGACAGTTTATACACGTATTCACGCACGATTATGACCCCAGCGGATGAAAGTTTTGATAAAAAACTTACACTTTCCAGTGTTAGAATACATTTTTGATAACACTATGGCTATAGCGGCGTTGCAAACCCTACAATCAATCTGGATCACGCTGTGTAATATGTCGAACTTGTTTACGTTATTCTGCACTCGAATTGATTGAAAATTTTTTTACGTCTCTTACTTTTAAAAAAACAATGCTCTAACTGCATGTTCACTTTCGCATAGTGTGGCTTTCTATGGGTTCAACGCGGATATAAGGATGGATCAAAAAAATTTTTTTTTAATTTGCTAGTGTGAAAAAGCTGTCTTTTCCATCTACATCATAAGTCCAAAAACACTACCGTCAGTATAACATAAAGCGAAAAAATCGGATCGGTCAATTATCTTAGCAAACGTAAGACATCAATCACTCAAACTTTGTATGAAGGGTAGCTGGACAGGATTAATTCAAAAATCCTATTAGGAAAGTTGCCGAGATTATAGTTTTCTCTGTAGATTAGGGAATTCTACAGTTAAAAGAAATACCCTATTACTTACTATTGCAATGGATTACCTGTGTTAACATTATTATGGCCAGGTATTATCTTTTTTTTTTACTTCTGATAATTTTGTGGTAACAATATCTCGATTTTTTCGAAATAAATTCAGAAATACAAATTACGACCAACCATTTTGAGAACGGTCCAACCAAAGTTGTTCAAAAAAGTCAAGAAAAGGCAATCAGGGAAAGTTAATTAATGAAGAATTAATTACACCAAAAGAATAACATAAAAATAAGAAAACAACAATATATCTACTCAACCAGGTGCTCAAAAGTCTTATTGACTAAATAGTATCCGAGACGATCATAAAATTCTGCTAGTGTTTAGTAACATGCCTGGATTAACTTGTGCGGGTTCATCCAAAATCCTTCTAAATTTTTTGTAATTCAGATGACCTCTAAGGCGGAAGCCTAGTTAGTCATGTCTGGAGATGGAGCAGGCCGTTAAAACTTTATGACCACTCTGGAGAAATGAACTACAGATCCATCATACTGGTACCATATTTCATTGATGTCGATGATTTCGGGTACTACAACTGGTTTAAGGAGTTGAACATATGTTTGTCCCATTAAATTGCATCTGTGAAAAATGGACTAATTCTGTAGTTGCCCAAAATTTCCGCATAAACAATACCCTTTTTCAGGATATTAATTCAGAAGTTACGACATATAGCAGGTTGCTTCATAGCTAATTTTTTTTTTGTAGAGATTGCGGTTATTACTTATAATTTCCATGGTATCTTCTGCAAACTGGGCTTGACGGTCCGAATGACCTTCATGCAATATGTGAAAGTAATGTTGTAGGGTTTGATTTAATCTTCTCCCAATATGTTTCTGACTGACTTCTGACTTATTCGCGAGTTAGGGCCCAATTATGTGGTACCTGTCTTAGGGTTTTCGTCAAGTTGAAAAAGAAGAATGAACGTAGTCTCAGTACTAGGTGCAATTTTCGGTCTCCCTGATCCATGTTTTTTTATCACAATTTCTCTTATTGTCCTGCAGACAGTAGATTTTTTGCCGCCTG
>JARFJB010000418.1:4330000-4455000 GCA_036346205.1 Vesta saturnalis | reverse complement strand
TCTTATGGTAGTGCTAGTAACTTTTTTGCAAGTACAAAGGTCACACTTTATCTAGGTTTAGGACTAGTTCAAATTATGTAAAAGGTCAAGTTTGGTGCGTGTTTAAAGAAACAATAAAATAATAATAGAAAACTTTTTAGGAAAGCAATCTAAACTTAAATATCATGGAAGATTTTTTAAGGGGCCATTCTAAAGGTCTTATTAAATGTTCAAAACAACCTCCGTTTTGCAAAATGCTACTATTAGTTCTTGTTCTAGAACTAGAAATAGCTGTTTCAATTTCTGCTCGTGAAATCGAATTTATGGCGTTTTCAATTCGCCCAATCATGTCGTTGATCGGGTTTTATAAACAACGTGTTTTACTCGCCCCCACAAGTAAAAGTCCGGTGATGGAGGTAAACCAACTACCACTTCCACTCCAGCGGTTTGGATACGTAACATTTAAAAGATCACAGCCTCTGCGAAAAGTGTGCTGGGCATCCATCGTGTTGATACCACATGGATGTTCTGAGATGAAGACGAATATCTTCTAAAATAATGGACAAATCATTTCCTACAAAATTTAAATAAGATTCACCATTTAGATGCCGCAGCTAGTAAAAGTGGCCTCATCACTCCTTAAAACCAAGGAATGCAATTCAGGGTTTTCGTCACACAATTCTCTTAGCCAATAGCAATAGTGAAACCGCCTGTCAAAATCAGCTTCTGTTAGGGCCTGATGTAAAACAGCATGATAGGGATGCAGCCGAAGGTTTGCCAATATTCGGAACACCGAAGTGACACTTACACCTAGGTCTATGGAAACTTCTCTTGTGCTTAAATGCGAATCCATTTCCACGTACGTAAGAAACGTTTATATTACTGTCTTCGTTTCTTACCGAATGTCGTCTGATAGGAACTGAAATGGGTTCCGTTTTCCCTAAACTTGTTTCTAGTCTGCGAAATACTCTTCTAGTATAGTACCTTCCTTTATAATGTATGGTAGCATATTTTGGTTTCGCAACAGATGCATTTTGAAAATATTCGAAATACACAAGTATATCGTAAGCCCCGGCATTGGTATAAAACATTTTTGAAGGATACAGCACACATTTTGATTAAGTAAAAAGAATCCAAGAGAAACTTTTCTCAAAACAACACCTGTCAAAATTAAATCATCTGTTCAAGTTTATTTATCTCCATGGAAACCTAACGATTTTTTTCAAAGTTATCTAGATTTATTTTTTAAAACGCCGTATTTGAATTACTACATTAAAAATTATCATTAATTTTATTAAATACATCAATAAAAAGTTTACCTCTATTTTAAATATAATATATTTAGAATTCACATCAGTTCTACATACATGAAGACAAAATTTACTTCGATTGGGGCTTGTATCTCGATAGCTCAGTTGGTTAGAGCGGTACTCTAGCAAAGTGCATTTCGTAGGTTCAAACCCTACTTCAGATAAACTTTTTATTTATGTATTTTATAAACTTAATAATAATTTTTCATAACAGATTTACTTTTGAACTTATTCGTTCATAGCAAAACTTATACGAATCCTACATTAAAAGTTGTTCGTGATAATATTATTAATTCTAAAGCAGTTTTTGGACTATTGGAATAATGGGCGACCAACCTACATAGTCGTAACGGTCAAAAGTATGTTGTTATCATGAAATCCTTGAACATGGAACTTTGAAAATAATCAGTTCTTCAATTGAAGTGTTAAAACATATTCTTCGGGCCATAACTTTAAAACGAACGAAGATATCGAACTACTGTGTGATTTAGGAGGGTTTATCCCTTTGTTTCGATCCTGACTTACTTCTAGCGGAGATACAAACCTCACGCTGGAGCATCTTCATTACCGATATGTGCCTTCAGCGAATGCGCAAAATGAGATTTAGTGAAACAAAGGTATCGTGAACTTAAATCTGGGAGAACAGCGAGCGAAACTAAACATTCTGGTGGTCCCCCAATAACTGTTACAACTACAAAAAAGATCCATAAAATCCATGATCTAGTACTGCAAGACAGAATGGTCACTATGAGGGAAATAGTTTAGGAAACTGTCCTTTCCTGTCACTCTGTGCATAACATACTACAAAAACACTTGGATATTAAAAAGTTGTCCGCAATGTGGATCCCACGAATGTTAACCTAAACTTAAAAACAATGCCGAATTGTGATTTATAACCGACTTTTTGGATAGATATGCAGTGAAAGCATCGTGGTTCTTCACCTCCTCGAAAGTTCAAATCTCAGCAGTCAGTCGGAAAAGTAGTGGCTTCTGCTTTTGGGATAGCCAAGGAGCAATTTTTATTGATCCTTTACAAACAGGAGCTACAATAACAGGCAACCATTGCGCTAGCTTAATATCAAAATTATGCGTAGTTACCAAAGAAAACCGTCGTAACAAATTATGGCGTGGTGTGCTCTATCACCAGGGCACAGCCCAAGCCACACTTCTTGTGTTGCTATGGCTGCTATAGCTAACGCGGGTTTCGAATTGCTTGAATACCCGACATATTCGCCAGATTTGGCTCCCAGCAACTACAGACCATTCCCCGAACTCAAGGAAACCCTTCTGCGAATACAACATTCATGCAACAATAAGCTCATAGACGCTGTAGACCAGTGGTTTGCAAAAGTTGGACAATCCAGAAAAATGTCACAATACTAGAGCACCGGTGAGAGAATTTTATCAGTATTAAGGGGGATTATGTAGAAAAATGATGTAAATAAATTTTAATTATGCAACCGGAAGATGGTTAGGGGTGGAGCATGGGGATCAAACCGTAAACTTTCGGAGTAAACTAAAAAAAAACTGTCATGGTTACAAATTGCGGGTGTCCCGTCAATTCATCGCGCCACACTTTATCGCGCGACATTTCATCGCCGACAATTCATCGTTGCGACAATTCATCGCTACAATTCTTCGCGCGACATTTCATCGCGCGAAATTTGATATGGATATTTTATTGGGTAATAACCTTATATTTTTCCAATTTTTGTTTTATGTATTAACCCTAGAATCACACCGTGAAGGATTTGGGCATTAATCACACCGTGGAGTTGCCGGCAACCCATACTTAAAAATCGTTTGGCCTTTTGCGATCAATGAAACACTTGGTTTATTTTGTACATATAATAGACTATATCAAAACAATAAAAAATATATTGCACTCTTAAAGCTATAAGTCAATAAAAATTGGAAAAATAGAGGACATGTAAGTTAACATACAAAAATCGTATTTTATCTTCTTGGTAACTTATAAACTTAAAAACTCTATAAAATTTAAGAAAAGTAAATTGCAACTTTAAAGTTTAAATAAACAACTAAAAATAAAATAAAGAAGTCACTTAAAATTTTATTTTATTTCTTTTTCAGTCTTGGCAAATACTAAGCCTATGTTCCGACAAAGACTTCTTGAACAAAGTGTACACAACGTCTGTCCCTTTCGATCTTTTTTCTGGGACAATAAGTACATCGTCCTGGTTTGGAAGAAGCTGGCCTAGCTGGAATTTCTTCTTCAATTCCAAGAATTCCTCTTATGGACATACGTAGTTCTTTAGAAAGTCGTTGAGAGTTAACTCTTGTCGTGGTGCTCCTCCACTAATGCAAAAGCAAGCTTCTTCAAGTAGTCGCTTCTTTTGGGCCTTCGATCAACTCGTTGAACTTGTGAACTACCAATGAGTTAATTGCTGCGGCGTCAAGTATCTTATAAAAATTCGTAAAGGCCACCTACGACTTTCTCTCGCGACCGTTGCAGAATGGCACAGCTGGTCAAGGTGTCAACACCACCTTTGGTGCTATTATAAAATAGGATAATTTCAGGCTTGTTTGACTCAGCGTCCATTAATCCTTGATCGTGTATTGTCGACAGCAGCAATACGTTCTTGTCCTTTCTAGGAACAAACGAAACTAATGTGAAGAAACCGGTTTGCCTTTAGTTTCAAGTAACTGCATTGGAATATCTGGTTTATTCTTCCGCATTGTTCCAATCATAGTAAGTTTTTTACTAGCTAGTTCATTGACTGGCCAGTGAGTATGATGTAAATCAGTTGTCCATGGTTATATTTCCGTTGCTTCCTTGAATACCTTCTGACAACTATAAAACATATTGGGTTGGAGTAGGTTTATAAGAATCTCTCTCTTCTTTTCCTAAGTATGGAATTGCAGAAGAAATATATGAAGTTTTGGCGTCACACATCATTACAATTTTTATCCCGTATTTGTCTGGTTTACTGGGCAAGTACATCTTCCTCTAAAACTTAACAGTTGCTCATCAATTGTTACGTATTCCGAAGGAACATAATTAGATTTACAATTACTGATGAAAGTATCCCAAATTTACCTAATTGCTGAGAACTTATCATTAACGACTCGTCAAACCTAAGGCAGTTAATTAAGAAATCAAAACGATTTTTGCTCATTGTGGACCTAAACTGTGGTGGTCCTAGCACTTTGGACCACATATCAATAGTTGTAAGATGGGCATATTTCAGAACCCCGCTTAGATATAGCAGACCAAATAAAGCACGTAATTCTGTTGCGTGGGTAGAAACTAAATAACTCAAACATGCATTTTTATATTTTATTTTCTGTGGCTCGATTTCTTGGTTTGTATGCAAGACTGCTTTGTCCACCATTTCATCTATTATAAATAATTTCCAAGTCTCTTTTATGATCTTTGCATTTTTAGCATCACCTTTAGGACCAGGTAGACAATTTATTCATAAGATTTTTCTTCGGGCGTTCTTGAATTCTTCGAACTACTCGATATTTTATAGCATTTATGTCCATTTTTACCATATACTACTTTCCTTTGAGGCACATCATCTTCCGTTTCGGATTCTGCGTCCAGTTCATCTTCCTCTCTATCGTCCGTTATAATGCAGTCCTCCTGACTCTCTTCGTCTTCAAAAATTGAAACATTTCCATCTTCATCACTAACATGTTCTTCTTCCCAATAACGGGCCAATTCTGCATCAGTCAGAGGTCGTTTGGTATTGTATGACATTATTACAACTTAAAACAAAAAACATTCATAAAGTATCTAAAAATTAACACAAATACAATTTTCTAAATTGCCGCCATCTTATTATTTTAAATAAAATACAAGATGCAATATGAACACAATAATATAGAGTGATATTATTTTAAGAACAATGCAAGCATTTTAAAATTATTGATCAATATTTGATACGTCGTTTCCGAACTCTGCCACAAACTCCAGGTAACGATTATTTCTTGTTCGAACTCTGCCACTAGTACCAATTTTAGGGATTAACATTAAATACGCACGATATTACATGATGAGAAAAAATAACAGATTTCAATAATTCAATTCAATTTAAGAAAAAATAATTAAAAATATATCCCCTTAAATCAAACAAGATGAATAAACCAAAACATTAAGAAATCTAAATAAACTCAGACATTCTAAATACCTGAATTGTCTCAGTAAAAAAAATTTGGTTATTTTTACTGAATATTTCATATTCTAGTGTATATTTGTATACATTTTTAGTGCATATTGCATGCATATATTGAATATTTTCTAAGTGCATATTTTCCAGTCTTTATAGTCAATATGAAATTTCGCGCGATGAAATGTCGCGCGATGAAATGTCGCGCGATAAATTGTCCTAGTGATGAGATAATCTCGCGATGAATTGTCGGCGAAGAATTGTCGCGCGATGAATTGTCGCGCGATGATTTGTCGCGCTATGAATTGTCGCGCGATGAATTATCGCGCGATGAATTGACTTAGATTCCAAATTGCGCCCCATAGCAATTTTATTAGGTACTACTAAGAAAATTAAATGCTTACTAAATCGGTTAAGTCGTTTAGAAGTTACAGTGATTTAAATGATTACATGTTCACTAGCGTTCCACTCCTATTAAGGTCGGTACGCCAATAAGCCTTAAACCAAACTGATGCAGAATTGTATAAGCTTTCTAATCTGTATGCCATGGTAACTTCGTTGATCTGACAATTCTATCTATATTTCTAAATTTTATGGTAGGTGGAAACTGTTAGTAATATCAAAATATCAGTAACAAATTTAATCTCACAATTGGTTGATTTAGGTTTGTATGTACTACCAATGACATTTTTTCACATTTTTTATTTATTTAAAGAAAATAAACCTGGATAGATGAAATTTCTTTCAAAATGAAATTGTACTTCCTTGTAGAATGAGTAAATTATAAAACTATATTATGCCAGCATTTTACCTAATTGAGAGATAGTACAGATGTTGATGCAGTTTTACCGTAAAGTGAACCACAAAATAGTTTTGAACTATTTTAATCGTAAAATCAATTGATTTTCTTTGGCTGTCTAAAAGACGAAATTTATTCAATTAGGAATTTATTGTTTTGCAGCATCGCAAATAATTTTACACACTGTATTTTGCACTGATGTTTCTATATTTTCGGTAGAACGCTCTTCAGCTGCTGTAAATGATTTCCCTTGACATCACATGCTTTGTCCATTGTCGGATATTCATGAATGACTTCTATACTTTTGGTCTTATAGTTGTTAAATGTGATCAAAGAGATCCTGTATTTGATATCACCTGATGTTGGATCATATTCTAAAGTCCTTAGATCAGCCACTGTTGGGTCATGTGGTTTCTACCTGATCTGATGCTGGTATTCCTAAGGTTCTCCAATCGGGTGCAGTCTAAAAACTAAAATCTAACACGTTAACTTCACAGGGATTTGGACGTTTTCTAGCTTCTAAGAAAGCCTTATAGTAATCACTAGGTGGATATATTCTCTATTCTTGAGCTTCCGTTCAATACAGCTATGAACCGTCACACTCCATTTGAGTGTGACCCCGTTCTAGGAACTTCTGTATGATTTTGGTTTTGAACTTCAGGAAGAAGTTGAGCAAAGCATTGGACATAATGCTATTACGGTTCTGTTACGTAAGGTCGTCACAAAATCTCACGATTGGTACTATACTTTGTAAAAATGCTTCCATAAATAATATAACATACAGAAACGAATACAGATGCACATAGACTGCTTTCTGTCTCTGTAAATAGCAGAATGCTGTACCAACATCAAATTGGATTGTGACAGCAAAACTTGACCTAAAATAATTCCCAATTAAAGAGAACTTTTACCGCTTGCAAGTCAACAGTTAATAAGATGATTTGGCCATTTTAGCTGTTTCCTTATCAGCTTCCTTATCAGACCTAGCTCGATCTTTGTTCAAAATGTTTGTATATACGTTACTCTTCTAACCTTTCAGTCAGAATTTTCAATTTTTATGTAAAGATTATGAAATTTGGGGAACATACGGCATTAATTTTTTAAGTCTTTGGTCTGAGTAAAAAAAATTTAATGTGCTACGAAGGGTACATTCTGACTCGAAAAGTAAAGAATTAATTAAGGAATAAAACTTAAGATTTAAATTTTTATATTTTTAAAAATTCAATATATTAATGTGAACATGTTCCCTTTTAATGTATATGTTTATAGGATTACCATAGTTGGGACCTAAGTTTTGTAAGTAGTTTACTCCTTCTTCCATAATCAAGAAATCGGTTAAGATTTCAACGCAACAACTCCACCAGTATTTCGCTTCACATGTTTCCCTTTTAATGTATATGTTTATATGATTGGGACCTAAGTTTTGTAAGTAGTTTTAAGATAATCTAGATTATATATGATTATAAATTATCATTTTAGAATATTCTGATGAAGGTTGAAATTGTCAATTGAAATATATTAAATCATAATTAAATCGTCGTTTTTGGTGGCTTTACAACTTCAATCCTGATAGAACCAGGATTTCCCTAACCTTAACCAAGCATTTAATATATATATATATATATATATATATATATATATATATATATATATATATATATATATATATATATATATATATATATATATATATAAAGATGCAGAAATCTGTGCAAAAAATCCGCAAATTAACTATTTATTTTGCTTAATTCTGTTGCAGAAAAATGTTCCGATGTAGTTAAAATAATAATTAAGTTTTACTCCTTCTTCCGTAATCAAGAAATCGGTTAAGATTTCAACGCAAGAACTCCCACCAGAATTTCGTTTCATCTTTGACCAATCCCGTCCGACCGCGAAATTAGGTCAATATCCAATCACGCCAGACCGCGGGCTATACAAGCAGAACCGCGACGCGAGATCTTTATCTTTCCGCTGCCGTCCTGAAGCAATCATCTGCCTATCTAACCGCCGCCCTGAGGTCCTGCGACCTACTGAACCGCTGCGTTTATGTTTACTATCACCTGCCAGTACATCTGATTAAGTTATAATTTGTTTTATCGTAATAGTCCGGCCAGTTGGAAAAATTACTTCTCTGTCTTTGCCTGTAAATGCATACACAACACTGATACTTCCTCGGAGCGTAGGCCTGCGGCAAACGAACAACCCGTACACAAATCCTTTTTGCTTTTAGGAGTATTGCTGAAAAGTACTGAGGTTTTCTACGAGAATTATCCCCTAAGGAGTAGGTCTTTAGAGGTGGTTCTTGTGCCTTTAGTTGTTCAAAAGGCGTATGCCTGTTCTATCTAGCATTCCTTCTATTTAACCCATGGAGCGTATGGCCCGTTGAGTTAAATATCCCTTCCTAGAAATATCTTATTATTACACTAACGCGGCCGACCCGCAGGCATAACATCAGATTATATAATCATCCCAATCTCTGTTTCAGTCAGATTTGTTCTGTAGAACCACTAGAAATCCCGTCCTAAAATACTGACATTCAATTGTCTGTATCCGAAATGCCGTCCAACCCGCTTCCAGAAAGAAAGTAAATTTTCTTTAGATAATATCTACTTCTCGAAAGAAAGATTAAAACTTATCAATTTTAGTAAACTTAAAAGTAGAAAATTCAACTTAATTCTGTTAAAAGGAATATCTATTTAAATGATTTAATAAAGAACGTAAAACTCTCGTGTATAAATTTTAATTAAGAAATTGTCATATTTCTTAAATATTTTTAAACCAGCGTCATATATACTTTGAAAGTTTACCTGTCCAGTTACTTCTATTGCATAAATGAATCCACTGTAATAACTGGTAATTTGAAAAATAATTATCAAAGTACAGTTAATGGTGACGTTAATGTACCCTTTCATTCAATTTTACTATCACCGCTGCACTCTGTACGAACACATTTTTGTGACAGCCATCTAATTCGGTTGTTAAACCTTGGTATAAAATGAAGTCGTATAAATGCCACTTCAGCAGCATAGTGCCTATAATTTTATGTCCCAAAGACATGGTTTGCCTTTCACATATTATTTCACATTGAGTTGCTGACTGACTTACATCCACAAAGTGGGCATGTGTTCTCAGCTGAGTTCATATTATTTCGAATAATTAGTGTAACATAACTTTGAATTCCAACACAATCAAATCCTGGGGTGGCGCAAGTTGCCCATCATTATGCGTATTCCCCCAAAGGTTTTCAACCCTGAAGGAGCTGTAGCTTCAAATCTGGTGCTATTATGAACATGGTACATGTTCGAATAAATAGACATATTCTTAAACAAGTCATCCATAAAATATTTTGAAAATATTCTTATAGGAGACTCAACTTTGTCGAGATCACTTCTTTCTTATATCAATTTATTGGTGGTGTATGAGGTGTATGAAAATGAGATTTTTCGCCAAGTAATATTTGGTTTCAAAGTGAATTCATTATCGTTTATGAATTTTTTATCACTGGATGTATTATTTATAAATTTTATTGAAGATCCAGCTGCTGAAGCGTTGGGACAAACATCCGGCTGTTATTCGCTTTCCGAGTAACTCGGATAAACCGGCTCCCCGATTTTTTCAAATACGGTAGCTTCTGGTCCGTTGGAAAGTGTTAAAATAATAGTTCTAGCTAAAAAAGTTAGGATCGTAATAATATTGCAATGTTTATGTCACCTGTAGCACAAAGTTCAAACGTGTAAAAAAATATAAACACCCAACAACGCTTGGAAAGAGCAATAACCAAATCAATCTTCAAATGGTTTATGATCCCGCTTTTAGCTGGTGAAATCGAAAATTTTAAATACTATAATTTTCCTCCTAGCTTATAGATGGCTTTGAAATTCGATTCAATGGTACGCAAGAGGTTACAGGGTGCTGATTTATTTCATACAGCATGATATATGAAAGTCTCTTTAAAAAAATAAAACTTCTATGTACTACATGTAAGTGGTGACGGAAAGGGTTAATAAAATACTTTTCAAACATTGTCCTTCCTAAGACCATCTCATTAGACCTATGTTCTCAATAAATATTATATAATTGTGCAAGCGATTTAACAGCCTCCTCAAATAAAGCTTTGTGCTGCCTCTTCTGACATAGTGAGAGGGCAATTTTGTAACCTCACCTGGGTTTGTTACTTTTAATGTCCTCGGTTTGCTGCTCAGGTCGGGGTTAAACAGTATACTACCTTGTGAATAAACTTAAGAATAAATCTTACTAAGTCGTAACACTCATAACGAATTTATTCGGTTATAATAATATAAACAAAATCAAACTGTTTTATGATGAATGATTGTTTTAATTAAACAACTTGAAATTAGGATAATAATTACAAATGTCGTGGTGTGTACGTGAATTTATGAAACGGACGGGATAGATATATGCAGGATAAGGTGTATAGATGGACGAAGAGTATTGGTGGCCCAGGTAGAAATATAGAGGTTTGCTTAGTAGAATTAGACAAAACATCGCAACACGAACAAGAATGGATTGACCAGGGCTGAAGAGGAGAAGCACTCCTGAAACTCCTGAACAGTCTACGACTGACATATATATATATATATATATATATATATATATATATATATATATATATATATATATATATATATATATATATATATATATATATATAAGCTATAAATAAGTAAATACTAACCAAAACCATGAGCATACAAACAAACAAAAATTAGTAGAATTAGATAAATAAGAAGCCTATCCGGGGAATGGGCAATTGGGTAAATGCAAACTGTATTTATTAGAAGCTCTGGTTTGTATTTTGGGGTTAATGTCGTTAGTGTAGGTGTACCTGTAGTAGGAGTACCTAATTATTCAGGACCTAACCTCGGTTTGATTAAGTACACCTCCTAGCTTATCATTTAGTAGCCCTTTGCCTTCCACGCCTTTTATGCACCCTTCTCGGGGCTTTCAACCACCAAGACGGCTATACACAAAAGGGTGTATTTTTAACTAAAGGAGGGTGGTTAGAAGGATAATGTAAGTCAGGAAAAGGGTTCTAGGTTGCTGTATCTCGAGTATATTAATTTTGAAAGGAGTTTACTGGTCTGGATTCTGGTGGTTGTAGGTATAAGGGTAATATTCACGTCAGGTGTCGAGTGTGAAAGTGTATGAATAAATCTGTGTAACTCTATGTAAGTCTGTGCATTGAAGGCTAGGGGATCGGGTATTTATAGATAAATTAGATGGAGCGGGAAAGGAGTGGGCAACTGATAACGTTTATTAATAATGGTAGAACAGTTGTGGAAGGAAATATGAAATAAGTTTCGATAGGAATTATTTACAAGGATAGGAAAATGTATAGTAAGGATTTTCAGGATCATTACAACTTGGCAAGGCTATCAAAAAACAATTTCAAACATCCTTCAGCCTTGATTGACTTTTGTACCATAATGTTGCTCCCATCTAGATTGATAGACTGTTTTACTCTCGGTATGCAATTCAAACAACAACTGAATTGTCCACTGTTGCACCATAAAGGTATCATCGTGCAATTCATCTTTGTCTTCCTTTGGGTAACAGGTCATGAGAGGCTACAAAATCTTTTCCTTTGTCCCAGTTCATTTTTTTCAAGAATTGCTGAAAATAGTGTACCTCATTGTCTCATCAAAATTTTGGCAGAACCTGTTTTTAGATTTTCTACACGTATCCGATTCGCATGGTAACCCCATTTTCAACTTTTTATTTTTATTCTTCTTTCGTTCATCGGTACTATAATCATTTTCATAGTTTTCATTACCTTCATCCTGATCATCAGAGTCCTGTTCATTTTTAGTTATTTAACTGAGATCAGTGTCCCCAGCCTCCTCTTCATTTTCGAACATATGATCGAGACCAGGCTTACTCTACTTATTTGGAGTAGCGATATCATTAGTAATATTAGCAATATCCCTTAGTTTGGTTGAAGTAGATTGATCTATCTCGCTACCACTGGGATATCGTATAATATATTTTTCAGCTTGGCAATACCCAGTGATATTTAGATTTAAGGAATATTCATTTCAGCCTCTTCTTGATCATTGAATAAAATAGAATGATCATGTTCTTCATTGGTTTCTTCTGCTGCATCTTGAGCAAATACAATAGGGGTATTCGCAAAATCCGAAATATCTACACAAATTTCACTCATGTCCCTCACAGAATCCGTTAGTATAGATGCATTATGTGTAGAGTCACAGCTTGTAGATTGATTGTCTCTTTCGGCGTTCAACTTTGTAGCGAGCTTTAATATTTTCTCAGTTTCGACTGGAGGACATTTATAATTTTTGCAAGAGGAAAATAAACACCGTCATCAACACTTCCTCATTTCGATATTTTCGAAAATGTGGCACATAGTAGATATAAAGACAAGTTTTGAACGAATTTGAATTGCTCCTATCTGCATCACTCTGAGTTACAGTTAATGTACCAATACCTCTTATGACCAAGATAAAATAAACTAGAACTATTTGTTAAATTATACATTACTGACAAAACCTAACAATTGTTACACAATACATATATTACTATAAATTTGTTAAACTCATGTTGTAACCATAATTATGTTGAAATATTGCAATAATAACGTAATATTCAATACTTCTAGAGCAGCTTCACTTTTTAACCTCATTACCTGATGTTGGGCCAAATGTGCCGATAGGAAGTATTTTTTTTTGTGATTGTGGACCTGAACAGGCTAAATTTGGCCTATCGTGCTAAAGCACTCAGGAACACTTAGGAGGATGGATAGAGGGATAATGAATTGCCAATAGATGCTTATGAACAGCTACCTTAAATTTTCTCATATCATAAGTAAGAGGAAAGCAGGAACTAGAGAGATCATTCCAGAGTTTAGAAGCCGTGTAGAAAAATGTGGATTGCGCCCATTTGGTACGACAAGTGGAGATTTGTACTGCATACTGATGATGTGAATGAGCGAACCGAGTGTTTCTCGCAAAGATAGCCCGAGATGGTATCAAAGAATATAATTCAGCAGCACAATAGCCGTTCTAATAACGATAATACAAAGAAAGAACTGAAACCATCCTTCTATGCTCAAGGGACTGTATGTGAGAAGTTAAGGACGGGTCATTTATAAGCCTAATCGCTCTCTTTTGACTACGATCAACGATATCGAGAGCGTATTGGGGAGCACTAACCCAGAGGTGAGAATTATATGATTCGGATGAGGCCGAATTTCGGCGTTATACAGCAGAAGGAGTTGTCGAGAGGTAAAGTACTGCTTAGATCTATAAAAAAAAGCCTATTTTACGAGCAGCTGTTTTGGTAGCTGACAGAAGATGGTCAACCCATGAGAGATTTGAAGATACAGTCATACCCAACAGAGTAATAGAGTCTGAAAACTTAAGAACTGGGCCATTCATACTTACAACAGGAAATGATCCATCTTTTTTGGCGGACACAAGGTAACACTGAGTTTTGTTAGCATTAAATTTAACTAGATTATTGCTTCCCCATTCGAGAATACGTTGAATGTCTTTGTTGATTGAATTTGCCATTTCAGCTTTAATTTCTTGATTTGACATAGAAGGTGGATTATCACTATGAGTAGACTGAGATGAACTATAGTGAAGGATGCTATCGTCAGCAAAGCAATGGATGGTTTTTGTTGAAGAAATAAGGTCATTTATGTACAGCAGAAAAAGTGTAGGCGCTATAACGGATCCCTGTGGTGCGCCCGCGTTAATGCTAACTTCTTTTGAAACAAAGACAACAACAATATCTTAATTTGGGACTGTCGGACAAAGGTATAATTGTGGCGAAATGTGGAACTTGAAAATAATTTCCAAGATTTCGTCATGGCCACTGCAATAATTTTTTTTTTCTTAAATTTGTACGCTCAGTAGCTTTCTAACTCATTTTCTATCAGGTTTGCAAAAAAGTTTAATACAAAAGTTGTTCGGTCTAAACAAGATTTTTCAAATTTTGTATTATTATTTGTACAGGGTGTTTCAGAAGCGGTCCACAACTCCTGACTTGAGAATTATAAATGGGACACCCTGTATTTTATTCAATTTTTAGATTCTACGTTGAATTCTAAGCCAAATCTGTATAAGATAAATCTACCCTGTCTTTTACCGTTTTCGAGATAAAGGCTGCTGAATTGGGTTAGTCATTATACAGGGTCCGCCATCGCTCTAGCGTTCCTTTTTAGCATCTTTATTATTTGTTGTAAAGAAAAAAGTATAAAAACGAACTTTACCTTATTTTTATAGCTCTACAACCTAAAAATATGTTCATGTGTACAAGGTGTTACAGTTTTGCTGCACAGCACTCTACGCTTTTATTTTAAATGGAACGTTCTGTATATTATTACATTTTTGGATTCCCTGTTGAAATTGAGGGGCGCTTTGTTAAACATACAGGTCACCCACAGTGCACCGTTTCGGCGTTATCTCACGTTTTAAAAAAATGACGTTTGCGGCATACTCAAAAACGAATAATATCTCGCAAAGTAAAATATGTAGAGAGATACGGTTTGTACCATTCGATACAGCATGAAAAAGTTAATAAGAGCTTATGAAAAGGATAATTTTTGAGATACAGATTTTTTGTGGGCAAATTTTTGATTTTCGAAAAATGGAATCATAGATAACTTGATTTTTTAAATAGAAAGGTATATATTTTTTTACATAGACAGATGCGGATTTTTTTTTCTCTTTCGATTTTGTTAATACACATATGGGTCTATCTTTAGCCGTTTTTACAGAATTGGCGATTTTCTATTATTTTTTTCTTTTTTGCTATATCACAGCAGCCATGTAACAGAAAAACAAGGAAAAGGACGCAAAATAATAATTCATTTTAATTTTATGTTAATCATATTCCATTTAACAAACTAAAGCTATTAGCAAAAAACAAAAATAAACAATAACAAACAGTTTAATTCAAGAGGTCCTCAAAATGCTGTCCGTTTAATTCTAAACACTTTTCAAGCCTTTGCTGAAGAGATTGACGCACATTTAATAGAATTTCTGGAGTTACGTTAGCAAATGCGGTTCCTATTCTATTTTTCATTACTTCTTGTGTTGTAGGTTCTTATTCATATACGAATTTTTTGACAACCCCACAAAAAGTCCATCATGGTCCATGACACGGGACTTCTTCGGCCAATCCAGCCATTGGAAAATTGAAGATTAAAATAATTCTGCACATTCCTAGCATAGTGGCAAGGCGCACCATCATGCTGATACCACATGATATGTTTTATGTTGCCAGGAACATTTTCGAGTAATTCAGGTAACACCTTATTTAGAAATTCCAAACATCGGTTATCATTCAAATCAAAGAAATAAGGACCTATCACAAAGTTATTTACAATTCCTCCCTACACATTTACCGTCCATCTGTGCTGATGATCGAAATATCGCACAATATGTGGACTTCATCAGTAAATAAAAAAATGGACGCAAAACGTGGGTCCTCATTTGACAAAAAGCTCTTCTTGCATTAAAATCACCCACAATTAATTTTTGGTGTAATTCTAAATGATATGGATGATATTTGTTATTTTTTAGTACCCGTCTTACTGAAGTAATACTAATAGTACCAATGGCATTAGATATTTGGCTTGTGCTGACGTGTGGATTTTCGGCAACGCTTTGCATTACCCTAAATTCAGTTTCTTCTGTTCTAACTGTTCTTCTTTGACATTTGCTTTGTAGTGTACCCTTCCCGTTTGTTCAAATCGAGCCAGTAATTTTTGTAACGCACGGGTACTTGGAAGACGTCGATCGGGATATCTTTGTTTATACACACGAACAGCCGAAAGACAATTTCTTTGACACTCGCCCAACACAAACACCATGTCCACTAATTCGTTTTGAGTAAAATTCATGTTTATTAAGAGGTAATAAGTCCGTTTCTGCTATTCCTTGTGTCTGTCAAACAATAATTTGGCTTTTGTTTTTGTACTTCATGTGAACCTAGCAAAGCCTAGTTCAATTGAAGAAAGTATACTCGTAAATATCATCCATACCATGACAAATATTGGTAACTTGTAGTAGTATTACGCAAGAAACAATAGAAAACAATATAAAAATCGCATTTTCCAATGCAGCATAAAAATGTCAAAACTTTAAAATAAAATGGACGACATTTTGAGAAACTTATTGAATTAAAATGCTTTTAATTGCTTCCTTTTGATTTTTTTTCTTTTAGCATTAGTTTGTTAAATGGAATATCATTAATATAAAATTAAAATGATTATTATTTTGCGTCCTTTTCCTTGCTTTCTGTTACATGACTACTACGATATAGCAAAAAAGAAAATAAAAAATAGAAAATCGCCAATTCTGTAAAAACGACTAAAAATAGACCGATATGTGTATTAACAAAATCGAAAGAAAACAATAAGCTGCGTCTGTCTATGTAAAAAATATATACCTTTCTGTTTAAAAAAAATCAAGTTGGCCATGATTTCATTTTTCGAAAATCAAAAATTTACCCGCAAAAATTATTCTTTTCATGTTTTTATTGACTTTTTCATGCTCTATCGAATGGGGAAACCGCATGTCCCTACCTATTTTACTTTGCGAGATATTGGGCATGTTTGAGTATGCTGCAAACGTCATTTTTTTTTTAAAACGTGAGATAACGCCGAAACAGTGGACTGTAGGTGGCATGTAAATTTCAACGGGAAATTAAAAAAAATGTAATAATATACAGGGTGTTTCATTTAAAATAGAAGAGTAGAGTGCTGCGCAGCAAAAATGGAACACCCTGCATACATAAAAATATTTTTAGGTTGTAGAGCTTGAAAAATAAGGTAAAGTTCGTTTTAATACTTTTTCTTTACAATAAATAAAAAAATGCAAAAAGGGAATGCCAGAGCGATGGCGGACCTGGTACATTGACATGTTAACTTTTCATTTACGGAATTATAATAAATATACACTGTATATTTTTACAAATACTTGTGTGAATTTCAACAAGTAAAGATGTGCGCGGGCTGCTCTTTGAGATAAATAAGTGCAACAGACTAAATAGTAAGGTCAACTCCACAAATTTATTTCAAAAATTTATAACTTAAAGTGACACAAAATAATTTCTAAACAACATACAAGCAGTAAGTAATTTCTACTTTACTCAACAATGTATGAGCCACTGAACTACGTGAAATATGCACTTACGCATACAATTTTAGACCCTCATGGACACTCATTTCCACCCATTTCATATACACAAATGCCAACTAATTCTTCCTTTCTCAACCACTTCCCATACAAGTACCGGTACAAAACACAACCTTATTTAGCAGTCAACCAATAAACAACAATACAACGCAGCCGCAAACTGCACAGTATTCTTAGTCACAAAATGCCATAGACCCATGGCAAATTCACCAAAAACGAAGTAGATCTCATGAGGATCAAGATGCTACTTCTTCAAAGAAGGATTATTGACTCGGTCTTAGTAATAGATTTGCCCCACTTGCAGATGAAAACATGGACCAAAACTACAAATTACTGAACCCAAACCACCACCGGGCGTTAAAAATATTCAGCCATTAATTACCTTACTCAATGAACTGGCTAAATATAAATACACGTCAAAGACACTATATAATAATCAAGTTAAAGTACAGCCATCTTCAAAGTGCGATTATACTGTGCTAGTAAAAGCACTTGCAGCTAAAAACACCAATTTCACACATATAAGCCCAGACAAGAAAGAACCTTTCGTGTTGTACTAAATAATTTGCACTCAACCACTGAAGTACAAGACATTAAAACAAGTTTGCAACAGAAAGGACATAAAATAACAAACGTATCGAATGTGTGTGGATCAAGAATTCCATTACCACTGCACTTCTTAGACCTAGTACCTAAAGACAATAACAAGGACATTTATAAAATAGGTTTGCTACTGAACACCAAAGTTCAGTTTGAAGCACCGCATGCCAAACGTGAAATTCCACAATGTTTGCGTTGTCAAAAATTTGGACATACAAAAAATTATTGTCAAAATAAACCACGTTGCGTTAAATGTGCTTCAAACTACTTAACTAGCGATTATCCTAGAAAGGTTAAAGATAACAATGTCAAGTGCGTCAATTGCAACGAAAACCACCCGGCAAACTATAGAGGTTGTATAGTTCACAAACAAATCCAACAAAAATTGTACCCACCACTACGACCACGCCACATTGAGCAGAGAACTGTTTGCCCAAATAACTCAAGAACATATCAGAACTCCACAAAATCAGCCAGAAGTACCATCACCTAAAAATGAAATAGACGATTTAAAGCAAATGATGAAAACCCTCATGGATCAAATGAGTACACTTATAATCCTCATGTCAATGATTGCAAATAAAAACAAATAATGGAACAACAGATAAAATAGCACTCTGAACGCCAACGGCCTGTGCTAACATACAGGAAATCAAATTATTTATACAAACCAATAACTTAGACATTCTGCTCATCTCTGAAACTCACTTTACCAATAGAAGTCACATAAAAATACCAAACTATAACATATATATATATATATATATATATATATATATATATATATATATATATATATACATACATATATACATATATAACAAACCACCCAGATGAAACGGCACATGGAGGGTCAACAGTTATAAAAAAAATCTAAAACACTACGAACGAGCTGAATACAGATGCAACAATATCCAAGCCACCAACATCAATCTTATAGATACCCTAGGAGAACTAACAATCTCTGCTATATATTGCCCTCCAAGGCATAACAACAAATATGCGCATTACCTCGAATATTTTCAGACCTTGGGAAATCGATTTGTGGCCGGAGGAGTCTTTAACGCGAAAAACGCAATATGGGGATCCAGGCTCACACTACTATTCAAAGTTATGTCCGCTTATAATATGACTTATCTATCAACATTTCAGCCAACATACTGGCCATCCGACCCCATAAGATACCCGATCTTGTCGACTTTTGTCTAATCAAGGGTCTTAACTCCAAAAAGTCAAGTCCTGCTTAGATTTAACGTCGGACCACACTCCAGTCCTAGTAAACATGAATACACAAGTATTGGGCAAACTGAAGAAACCATCTCTTTGTAGCAAACGGACAGACTGGGATTACTTCAAAGAAATACTGGACGAACAAATTACTCTTGAACTATCTTTGAAAACTCACCTCGAAAAGAAAAAGCTGTGGCAGACATCACACTAGCAATACAAAGTGCAGCGTGACAAGCGTAAACGATGGCATACTATGAGAGCCCCGGCAGACAGACAACGGTATAATATCCTGGAAAAAGACCTCAAAAAACTACTGTGTAGGATACGCAATTACTCCATACAAAATTATCTTAAACAACTAACACCAACAAACGCAACCGATTACTCTTTGTGGCGACTCACTCTTCTACCACCAATACGAACCAATTATAACACATGGACAAGAACGGATAAGGAAAAGGCCACTGTTTTTGCCGAACACCTTGCCTCAGTTTTTCAACCATATCCATCTCAGTTAACTGCTGCGAAGAAAAAGAGTTACTGAACCAGTTCGATGCTCCCTTTCAGATGTCTCTGCCCGTTCCTAAAGTTTCATATAGTGAGGTTGAAGCAATCATACACCACGAGGTTAGCACTAAAAAGACACCCGGGTATGATCCCATTACCGGAGAAATCATCAAAAAGCTATCCGAAAAATGTATTAAAGTATTGGTACAAATATTTAATGCTGTTCTCAGACTTGAGTACTTCCCATGCCATTGGAAATCAGCACAAGTCATAATCATCCTTAAACCTGGTAAAAATCCAAATGAAGCGAAGATCCTACCGACCAATAAGTCTTCTTCCAGTCCTCTCCAAAGTACTCGAAAAACTCATTCTTAAACGACTGACCGACGTCGTAGAAGAACATGAACCCCCATACCAGTTTGGGTTTAGAACACAACACGGAACTACGGAACAAGTCAATCGGATAACTAGGCAAATCCGTACTGACATGGAAAACCGCCGGTGCTGCTTGGCAGCCTATGTCGATATAAGCCAGGCATTTGATAAATTTTGGCACCTTGGACTGAAATACAACCTTAAGCTCCTGCTCCCATATCCATACTACTCACTCCTAGCATCCTACCTTTCCGACAGAATATTTCAAGTAAAGTATCAAGAAGCCTACACGGATCTCTATCCTGTGCAATCCGGAGTTCCTCAAGGAAGTATCTTAGGACCCACACTTTACTCAGTATACACATCAGACCTACCTCAAACAAATTATACAATCACGGCTACATATGCAGATGACACGACTCTTTTAGCATCACATCAGGACCATATTTCTGCATCTAGAAATCTGCAAAGCCATCTAAATCTATTTGAAAACTGGTTAAAAAAATGGAGAATGGAAGCTAATGCAACTAAATCTACTCATATCACCTTCACCCTTCGCAAAGAAACCTGCCCTGCAGTCACACTTAATGAAACTCCCATACCCCAAAATGATGTAGTCAAATACCTCGGACTACACTTAGATCGAAGATTAACTTGGCGTACTCACATTTTAACTAAGAGAAAACAACTGGGTTTTAAATTTCATCAAATGTACTGGATGCTTGGAAGGAAATCGAACTTATCCATCGAAAATAAACTCTTATTGTACAAAATTATCCTAAAACCCTTTTGGACATAGATCCCTATTTGGGGCTCCCCTGCACTTAAAATATCGAAATTCTCCAGTGCTTCCAAAATAAAGTTCTTAGATCTATTGTCAACGCCCCATGGTACGTGCCAAATGCTTTACTCCATGCTGACTTAAAACTGCCTACAGTTCGTGAAGAAATCACTCGATTCAGCACTAATTAAAGAAAGAAGCTGACATTTCACCTCAATGAGCTAGCAAACAACCTGTTGCAAGAAGAAGACGTGCCTACAGAGAATGTCCACTGAACATTACTCTACATGACATGTTATTCCTAGATTAGTCCTAGATTAAGCACACATCAATTGTATTTATAGTCTCCACCGAGACTGATTGTACAAATAAACGGGGATATAAAAAAATATATATAAATAGAACGTTTTCTACAGAGCATAGCCATGTTGGGTTTGTTGGGTTTATTTGTAAGAATAAGCGAGTTACCTTAAGAAAATAAACGTAGGTTAGACTTTTTTAGGCATTTCTGCTTTTTTCCAATTTACAGATTTTAGTTGTAATATATTTTCCAAGGAGGTATTTTGACTAAAGCACACTATTTAGACCATGCGAGAAAAGAAGCTGAAACATTTGAAATATAGGAATGGAAATAAAGTAGGTAAATAAAAAAGTTAATAGGTCAATATATAGTGACTAACTTAACTCAACAGCCTTTATCTCGAAAACAGTAAAAGACAGGGTAGATGTATCTTATACAGATTTGTCTTAGAATTCAACATAGAATCTAAAAATCAAATAAAATACAGGGCGTGCCATTTAAAATTCTCAAGGCAGAAGCTGTGGACCGGTTCTTGGACACCCTGTATAAATAATAATACAAAATTTGAAAAATCTTGATTAGACCGATCAACTTTCGTATTAAACTTTTTTTTGTAAACCTGATAGAAAATGAAATAGAAGGGCGGGTCAAAATATGGTGACTCACCCGGTACACGTGTACAATGATTAAAGATATAAATAAATAGTCTACTTGATTTTAGTGTTTTCAATAATATCGGCAAGGAGATAACGTTGCCTTACTCAGCTACTCAACCACTTTTAACAAATCGAGAATAGAAGAGCGATAATTTTAAGTTCTGATCATAGATCTCTCTATTTATAAACAAAATTTTTGTTATGCAGTATTAATAATCTGTATCTGTAAACAGATGTGTGGGGCCTCATGCACATGCGGTTTCCTGTCGATGATTTTAGATAAGGGCGCAACGTTTGAACTTTGATGAGTTTAACGATTTGCCTTTTACTCATTAAAATTTAATAAAGCATATCTATTTGTAAGGACCACCCCTAAATTATATTTTAACTTATGTATGACAAAGCACCCGAAAGAAATTGCTCACTCTTCTTTAATCGTATTTTAAATTTCCATTAACCTCAAAACAAATTTTATAATATATTTAAACATTTCCATTTACATAGTTAATAAATCGTAAATAAATACCAAAGTGTTTAGCACAAATTCCCTTTTATCGTATAACGATAGGGACATGTCTAAATAGTTTGCAGATTGATGTTGGTAATGTAGATTGGCTGTTTACTGAAAGAAAGCCGCACATTCCGGGGTGCAACCGCGGTATTTGATTCGAACCCAAGAATTCTAGTTCATCAATACTCGTCCAATTCTGATATAAGGGCGCAATTAATCTGCATTGCGTTTAAGAGAATTAACTTTTTGTTTTTGTGCGGATTCCCTTAAACAGTAGTTACGAATGCTGCCAATTAGGCTAATGTTAGAAAAGATGATTTAGCGCTCAGCATTATCAATAATTATTGTAATTAATTAATAAAAGCACACGCGCATTGGCCTTGTTAAAACTTGCACATCTTTTTCATATTCAAAGCTAAAAAGTATCAGAGAACCTTTGACGTTTAAAAACGTAAATAAGGATACCTAGTAATAGTAATAGCATAAAATTTTAATTTGTTTTCAACGTTACAAAACCACTAATATTAATTATACAGGGTGATTCAAAATAGACACTATTAAATGGTATCTTAGTTAACAGGTTATGGCTACACTTAACACGGTTCGAGTATTTAGGACGCATTTCCGTGGGACAGAAATTTTTGCCAATAAAACGTAGTTCGTAAAACCCATAATACTGTGAACTGTATGCAGGGTGTTCCACGAAGAACTGAAAACATCAAATTATTATAAGTTTTTTTATTTACATCAGTTTTACACATAAAGATAAGATATACGTCGATTAGGGCTTGTTCTCGATAGCACAGTTAGTTAGTGCGGTACTCTAGCAAAGTACACGTCATAGGTTCAAATCCTACTCGAGCTAAACTTTTTATTTATGTATTTATAAAATTAATAATGATTTTTAACTAAAAATATCATTTAGGAAAGAGTAAATAAGGTTTAAAGAACACTAAAATATTTTTAAAATGGTCACACTTCCGGTTATCCCGGGAGACAGCCCTAACTAATTAATTTAAATGGATCCTAAAGATAAAAATGAAGATATTTCATACGCGTACTTCAACGGTTTTCGTGTTATTTAAAATTTGCTGTAGAAGATTAAACTTGACCTCACAACACATAATTTTTTGTAAACGATTAATTTTTTAAGGCAATTCTGAGCGTAGAACAGCTGGAATTTAAGAGGTACTAAGGAAATTTTAGCCGTATTTATACAGGGTTGTCGATAAAGAGGTCAGTTGTAACTGTACTCAGCGTTAAAAAAGAGGAACACTCTTTCTTAAATTCCATACACGTCTTTAAATGACTTTAAAACAAAATTTGATTTCGCAAAGCTTCAAGACGGTTTACTTGAGTTCTGGAAGACAATCAGAGTTATCATGATACCTAGATAAATATCAGTTAACAATTTAAAATTAATTATTCTCGTGTAGACTACTCAAATTTATTCATTATTTACGAAGGGTAAAACGAGAACTTGTGATACGTTTGTTGGCAGATATTCTAAAAATCGTTGTGGAACAACACACAACTTTCCAAGCTACAAAGTGAAGATTAAAAGAAATGAAATAATTTTCAGCAGTAATATCCCAAGGACAGTGATAAATACGAAATAATTTTTACAGTTTCCGAAAAAATGTTCTTATGGTAACCTGCGAAGGCGGAGGGATGTTACGTAATAGCTTGAGGAAGCTGTGACAAAATTATTACGTATTTATTACTCTTCGATGGGTATTCGTAGGAAAATTAATTGTTTAATGAAGCTTTTCAAACACCAGGAAGTTGGTTTTAATTATTTTTATTAAAAGAAAAATAAACACATCAGTACAGGAATAATGACTAACTACTATATTTATTATGACAGTCAGCATCAGTATAACCTGTCAGTATGCTATCACTTATGTTTGACTTATACAGGGTTTTCCACGGTAGGCGTTCGTTAGAAGTTTATGTGGTCAGAAAAAATTTAGAAATCTGAATTTTTGGATTTAAGGGTTATTTAAGATTCTCTTTCATTCTAAAATATTTTCAAGGTCATGTTACTTCCGGTTATACCGGAAGCCGCCACTAACTTCCTTATTTTAAATGGAACACCCTGTATATTATTTTATTTTTGGATTCTTGACAAAATTTTAGGATAAGTATTACAAGGGTTTCCTATACCTTTTTTCAACTGTTTCTTGATATCTTGATTTTTTCAAAAATTTTGAAAGATGTAACCCTATTTTCAACACTGCTTGTCTTACTTATTTTTGACTGATGGAAAGTGCTTCTGGAGTAGACAGAAGCATAAGAACTATACTTTTGAAATACTCATTGACAATTGATTTATTGCATCATGGTGTTCAAAATTTGATGAACTATTAAACAATTTTCAAAGTTGAAAACTTTGTTAATTCAAATTGACACCCTGTATATTATTGGATAAATAGATGCAGCATTTAGTTATGCATCGTTTGGCTATAACATTACCTATACCTATTATCGACAATTTTCTTGTTAATTAATATTTACTACTTTAATGTGATTTTTGACAGAAACTGAAATGTTTTTCAAAAATAAAATGAACTTAATTCAAACTACACAAATTCTATTTCATTAAAACAATGAAATAAAACAAGAAGATAACAAAATTGAAAGCATAATGACAAATGAAAAACATAAAACAATTATTTGAACATAACTAGAAGAAAAGGGATAAAAAAGATAAAATGAATCATTACAAATGTTCCACATGACCGCCAATTTGATTTAAGCATTTTATAACTCTATCATATACTCCTTGCGAAATAGATCACCGAATTTCGTGTGGACACTTACTATTGAATGCATTGTGAACACGATTTAGCAATTCCTCTCTAGTTTGAACTGGCCTAGAGTACACTAATTCTTTTATACGACCCCAGAGGTAAAAGTCCAGGGGCGTCAAATCGGGTAATCTCGGTGGCCAGTTCCAAGGTCCTTGTGGGCCAATCCACCGATATTCAAACATCAATGTCAACTGTTGGTGTACAGCTATAGTGGAATGTGCAGGAGCACCATCCAGCTGATACCAACTGTTTGAAAATAGGGTTACATCTTTCAAAATTTTTGAAAAAATCAAGATATCTAAGAAACAGTTGAAAAAAGGTATAGGAAACCCTTATAAGACTTATCCTAAAATTTTGTCAAGAAACCAAAAATAAAATAATATACAGGGTGTTCCATTTAAAATAAGGAAGTTAGTGGCGACTTCCGGTATAACCGGAAGTAACATGACCTTGAAAATATTTTAGAATGAAAGAGAATCTTAAATAACCCTTAAGTCCAAAAATTCAGATTTCTAAATTGTTTCTAACCACATAAACTTCTAACGAACGCCTACCGTGGAAAACCCTGTATATTAGTCTCAGATTTACAGTACCCTTGATATATCTGAGTAAACGCTTCAAACACACCCAAAAATCATTACTAGAACAAGTCTGAAAACGGGACAAAAAAGTTATGCTAGAACAAAGATCAGGCCTTGTACCTAGCATGGCATACATAATACATCCAATCAGTTTTCTACAATGTTGTTCCAGAATTTCACTTTCAGACTTATCCCTTAGCAAAATTGATAAATTTAAATTCGGATCCATTGGAGTGCTTACAAGATGGCATTCAAACATATTAAATTTATCCAAAACATTCTTTAGATATTGAATATGATCCAAAGTTGCAATACCATTCTGCAAATCCTGTTTTATACTCATACCTAAATAGTAGCTTGCTAGCCCTAAATCTTTCATTTTAAATTTACTTTTTAACATATCAATAATGCGAGTTAACATAGGACCATATCCGGTACATAAAAGGTCATCCACAAAAACTAGTAAATAAACCTTAGAATTTTCATCTACAAAGAATACAAACATTGATCTGACATTGTTTTTACAAATTTTTGACTCAACATAAATTCATTCAGGCTTTCATACCAACACCTAGGTGCATTCTTTAAACCATACAAAGCTTTTTGAAGTTTGCAGCACTTATTTTTAGGGATATCAAAAAAGCACTGCAAACATCCAAATGCAAAAGTGGCCATCTATTTTTATTACTTAATGCAATAAGTGTTTTAATCGTTGCCATCTTAACAACAGGAGAGTAAATTTCACTAAAATCTAAACCTTGTTGAACAAAACCCCTCGCAACCAACCTAGCCTTGTACAAATCAATCTTACCATTCTTATCTTGCTTCACTTTGAACACCCATTTAGTGTCCACCACTAGCACATCACTCACAGATTTCCCAAGTGTTGTTTTCTGCAAGAGCTGTCATCTCCGTTTCCATGCCTGAATCCATCTTGGAGCTTCTTGTGATGATAGTGCTTCATGAAGTGTGGTTGGTTCACCCTCAGCAAATGCCAGGTAACAGTGATAATCCTCTCGTAATTTTGCTGGTGGCTTGGTTTGACGAATTGGTGTCCTGTTAATTTGGTTACTTTCTGTGGTCCCCTCAGTAGTAATACTGTTATCTGTTACGCGTTCCTCTATCTCATCCTGGATACTTTCCTGCTGTACTTCATTTTGTAGCTCTTCCATAGGTTCTTGATTATCTTCTATGAAATCTGGCTCAAAATCGGTCAAGTTTTCCATGATTTGACATTCTTGACTAGGAAGTGAATTGTTTCTGCGTGGTATAAAAAATACTTCACGCTCTACTGAACAGATTTCTTTATCCGGATAATAAATCCTAAATCCGTTTGTGGTTTCTCTATAGCCAACGAAGTACCCTTTGTGACTTTTACAGTCCAATTTCAATCTGCGTTGTTTGGAAACATGAGTCCATACTTCTGTACCAAATGATGATTTTAATAGCATGACATCAAATGTCTTATTACGCCAGATATTAAATAGAGTTTGTTTTGGAAGAGAACTGGTTCCTGTTCTGTTTAACACGTATACAGCCATGTTAACAGCTTCGGCCCATAAATGTTTCTTTAAGTTCTTTTCCCTTAACATTGATCTTGCAGCCTTCATTACTGTTCTCATCTTTCTCTCCACTTTTCCATTTTGTGTAGGAGTACAAGCTACTGTAGTTTGATGAACAATTCCATTTTCATTTAATAAAGTCTCTACAGCCCTATTTACAAATTCAGTCCCATCGTCTATCCTAATCACTTTGACGTTTATTCCTTGGTTTTTCAATAATGCAAGAAATATTTTTAATTTTGAAAATACCTGGTTTTTTTCTTTCAAAAAATAGACTTCTATAATGTGAAAAATCATCTTTAAGTAGTAAAAAATACTTTGAGCCTCCAAGAGATATTTCCTCAATTGGTCCACATAAATCTGTGTGAATCAATTCACCTGGAGCTTTCGTTTTTGTAATGCTTGTTGTGTGTGGTTTTTTACATTGTTTTCCTTCAATACATGCAACACAGAAATGATTTTTCAAACATTTTACATTTATATTATTCGGTGAAAGAATATTTTTCACATGTGCAAAATGCTGATGAGCAAACTTCTTGTGGAACTCATGCAACTCACAATCATTTTTGTAGTAATTACCTGTTGGGGTCGTTGAGCTAACGCTGGTTAAGGCTAAATCCATTTTCTCCTTGACCCCAGAAAAACACATTTTGAACATGCTGTTTTCGCGGTTTGCAATTGCAACTGTTGATTCGTTTTTTACAAACTTGCAAATGTTATTGTTTGACATCATGCGTAAGTTTTTGTCCAAGGCACTAATAACAGAGAATAGGTTCACTTTTATATCTGCAACATGAAGAACATTTTGTAGCTGTACCATGTTCCATGCCTCTCCGTTGAAAGTCTTCAGCCAGACGTTGCCTTCGCCTATAACTTTTACTTTGGCCATCACCTAACTGCACCATACGGTTGTGGTCCAACAGTTTGTAGTTTTCAAAATAAGATAAAACCTTACACATATAATGAGTACATCCACTGTCCGTAAACCAAGAATCAGTCAACTACTGATAAGCACTAGCAACTAATGCGGTAAAATCTCTTGGCTTCTCAGTCTCCCTCTGTTTCTTTTGTTTATTTCTCTTGTTGAAGAAACAGTATTTTGCAATGTGTCCTTTCTTTTTGCAAATATCACATTGCTTGTTCTTGTAGCAGTCTTTACTTGCATGTCCAGATTTCCCATAAGTTACGCACTACCCTACGTTGACATTGGATACCAAAGCTGCTGCTACTTCATCAGTACGAGACCTTAATTCTTCAAGCAATAAACGGGACGTCAACTCGTTGAGAGCTTGTTTTTCTACAGAAGCTGACCCCCAAGCTGACCAAAAGTGCTTGTACGATTCTAGTAGAGACATCAGTATCTTTGTAATAGTCATATTATCAGAGATCTCTTCAATTTTAGATAAAAAAGATGACATAGGTCCTTGACCAAAATCCGTCATGAAAAACTTTTGTTGAAGAAGATGGACACTAACCACCGACTCCTTGTCATAGACTTTTTTAATTTGTTCCACATCATATATGAGGTCTCACAAGATAGAATATTTCTTGAGCTCTAGCATCTTGTTTAATCCAATTTGACTTGCCTGCTTCATCCTCTGGTTTCACTGAAACTCCAGACACAATTTCAAACAATCCACGTCCTTTCAAGATGACTTGAGTTTCGAATTTCCATGCTTGCCAGTTACCACCATTAAATTTCGACACTGGATTAGCCGACGCCATTTTATACTTTCTCGTGTGTTCTCAGAATCGGTTTTTAAAACAACACCCGAAACTGATTTTAACTTGTACTGTACGGTCCAAGCTTCTTGTTATTGTAGGGTGTCTGGGCCCATTACCAATTGTTTAATGAAGCTTTTCAAACACCAGGAAGTTGGTTTTAATTATTTTTATTAAAAGAAAAATAAACAGTACAGGAATAATGACTAACTACTATATTTATTATGACAAGTAACATTTTTTTTTCACGGCAACTTTTATTGGAACATCCAACAAAATTTTTTGCAATTAGATTCCCACATACAGTATATTTGTCATTAATACTTAATTCATACATATTCACATTTATTTATTAAACGAGACGTTTAAACTTTATAGGGAAAGATAAATAAAAATGTTAATTATTAGAAATCTCGTATTATTACCAGTACATTATTTAGTAGTTATAAAGAAAATATATTAGATGGTAACGTGTGTCTACTTAAATATAGCCTCACCTCGAAAAAATTTCCGGAAATTCTTCTATTTGCCATGGTAACAAGTCAAATAAAATCATATTGGTTTTAAAGTAGAAGTGTGAAATTTTCTGTAATAATATTACAAGACTTCGTTGGTATATCAGAAAAATACTTTCCCGACATGAGAACAAAATTAGTATTGCTTCGTATTGTTTCCTTAAAGCAATACTAATTTTGTTCGGAAAGGAGGGAAGTATTTGAATATACCGAGAAAGTCGAGTGGTATTCGATCAGATTATATGATCTCTTTCTACTAATAAACAATAAGATCTGGTCGTAGAAACTGACTTATTTATTGTAATTATAAACTGTACAATTATTATAAATTATCTTAGCTACCGTGCTTAGTTAATATCATGGCTGACATCTAACAACTAGTTTGATATATTTCATTAAAGGGAGCAATGAAAATAAGAAATCGAAAACACCAAACCAAGTTGTTAAGGTAAACAAGCCGTGTTTACATGAAATACGTTCGTGATTGGTTCAAATTTTGAGAGTAAGCATTGCTGGTTGGCTAATGTTACAGAAATGATATGACCATAATCATTTTTTTAGGATAATAATCTAACATCCTTTTTTATAGGTTCATGACGAAAATAGGAAACATTGTAAAATCAAAAACTATAATCTATGTCAGATAGACGTTTAAAATTTCATGTCAGATAGAAGTTAGTACACATTGAGATGCTAAAATTCCAAACTCGCCAGCTTCTAAAGAATATCGACAATACAGTTTAACCATTTTCAATTGTATATCATTAATTTTTACTTATTGGGCTGTGTATTATGAAACTGTATAAAGAGAATTGATCGTTACTCAAATATGAAAAACACTTAAATTATACTTTAGAAATTTTTTGCCGCTAAATTAGGCGCTGTATTAAAATATAGCATACACACACGCACGCACGCCGCAAGCACGCACGCACTCACGCACGCACTCACGCACGCACGCACACACACGCACACACGACACACACACACACACACACACACACACAAACACACAGACACACACAAACACACAGACACACACACACAGGCGTCACTGCTGATCTGCGAAAATATAACAAACGTAAAATAAAAGTCGATTTACGTTAGAAAGGAAAATATGGTCTGCATAACCTTCTACATCGGCATATGTGTATGGTTTGAAGGTAAAAACAAGCATTATCAGGAAATGCCGTAATATAGATATCTTTATGTATTTGAGGCTAGCCAAGAGAAAATTGGAGAAAATAAATGCAATCACGAATCTGTAGGAATTAAAATCGTAATTGTAATTCAATGACTACGAGTAAACCAACTAATAGTGAGCCGACTATAAATAAGGTTTATGAGCGCCAGGTGTAAATGTTCTCAAAACAAAGCATTAAACTAACCATAGATCCAAAACACTCAATAAAAGATAATGCCGTTGTCTCAGTCCGTAGATTAATTCAGGACGGGTTTATGCCTTTTTTTTATTTGCTTAATTACCACAATTTTTGCTTGGTTATTTCCACTTCACATCAATATAGTGAACTGATATCTACTTTATATTATATAATTTGTAATTATAATTATTAATTAATATTTATATTACCCAAACTAACTTTAAAAAACAGTCGCATGTAAAGACTCATCAAAGGGGATAGGGTTCAAAATTTAGTAGAGACTTTAAATTTATATGACAAAGTAAATTATTATATTGTTGATTTATGCTAAGATTTTGAATATTATAATTATAGGTAATGTGATTAATACACATTGAGTTATCGCCCATTTATATTTTATTATATCTAAATTATTCAAAGAAATTGAATTATAATGTTTAATTTGCATCAATATAGGTGCAACTCCCTGTACATAGCAAAAATTCTTCAAATGTATACTTGGGCATGCGCTGTGAATACGCATTCATGTGACTTTTGATTACAAGCAAAAAGAAATATGCCATACATGTAAGTATAAAAAATATAATAAAATACTTATCTTTTTTGGGATTTTTTAATGGTGTACTTTAAATTATACAATCTAAACGTTTCGATAACACTTACAGTTATCTTCGTCAGTAGTAATGTTTGTTAAAAATTGTTAAAGATGTAGTAAACAATTTTGTCAAATTTGAAAAATTCAAACATAAACATAAGCCTGCTATTAATATAACAGTTTGAGAAACGTATAAGCCAACTATAAAATTGTAGTAAAGAATAACTAGGCCATTAAACTTAAATTTTGTTAAACTGCCTCAAAGATGACAAACCAGAACACTCTCTACGAAGAACAATGAAACAATGAAATTTGCCAGCCAAAAAACACATTTAACAAAATTTAATCGAGTTATGATGTAAGTGTAAAGTTGTGAAAAACTTCAATTTTAAAATGATAGAAGCATTCACAAATCCAAACATTACATCAAATGAAATAACCCAGTTAAATCTAACAAAGAGATATCTTTATCAATAATTGGAAGTGTTATTAACAATGAAAAGCACAATGCAGAACGTTCTTTGTAAATTTTTAATTTCAATTTAATTTCAACTACTCATGTTAAATTATAGTGCTGTGGAAATTTAACATATAATTGGTAAAGCATTTGCTTCAAGGTCTAGGAAAAACACAACAAAAAACCTAGACATACCAAAAGTTGAAAACAAATTAAAATCAAGGCGTATCATTATGTTCTTTTTTAATTATAAGATGCCAAAACCTATTTAAACGGAGATTTTCTTCTTGTCTATTAAAATTATTCGGGTGTTTATATATTTCAATAGCTTCACGTTGCAAACGAACATAATAATGGGTTTGTCTTGACAATATTTTCATATTGTCAAATTGAATGTCATGATTTAGATTATTCAGGGCATGGTCAGCCACAGCAGACCTCTCTGGTTGACCCAATCTACAAAATCTCATATGTTCTTTGCGTCTTGTATCAACGCTACGGGACCACAAAACGTAGTTTATTATGAATTATTTAAATTTACATCCATCTCAATGTTAATCAATCATTCTTATCTAATATTATATATAACGAAATGTACCATATGTACAAATTAATGAAATTATTCGCTAGGTGAATTACATAGCTACACGAATGTAATTTAAATCATCTCAACAGTAACTGCAATGTAACAATAATAAAAAGAATCTCGGATGCCAAGTTATTTTTTTTTATTGTGCTCGGAATAACTAAACCGAGGATACAATAAAAAAATTCGCCAAAATGTCAAAACAAAAGATATACAAACTATGTTTATTAAACATTTAAATTTAGAATTATATAAAATATATCTTAAAAACTAGTTGTAATAGCCTTAAATTACTAAGTTATTGGTATCAATACCTGTTCGAAAATTTTGTACACAACTTTTTGATAACATCAGATATCTAAACGAATACGGAAATGTAAACCAAAGGTGATGTAAAATTTACACAAATATTGCGCAATATGTCGTAATAACAATGCTGTACGTTGTGAACCATACCAAAGTTGAATTTTACTTCTTACAAATGATGAAATTTGAATAATCCAGTGTCTATTGCATTCTCTTGAAAGTTCAAATAAAAAATGTGATCTAAATTTAGATCTAGCAAAGTATAAGTACAAGCGTATGTAAAAGTAGAATTAAACGTGTAATTAAAATAGAATTAAATGTGCAATTAAAAGTACCTGCAAAAAGCAAATGTTTTAGATTTTAATATAATACGTGTTAAATGTATCTTACCATTAAATAAATGGCACTTTTCACAAAATTTAGGTGGAAACCAAAGATGGCTTCACCCATGAAATAAACGTACATAGGTGATGTTAAAAAAGGCGCTAATTATATCAGGTGACGTCGCGGTGCGCAAGAATATGTGCAGAAATTTAATTCCACGACATGGAAGTATATAAACCTTTAAGAAAATATGCAACTTAAGTTACACCAAAATGCAAATTAAGTTGCCTACCACAACTTATAAATCAAAAACCCTTTTTTCTTATATTTTACAACTAAATGAACGAAGAACGTAAAAGATTCCTTACACGACTTAAAAAAACTTTCTAGCTTATTATCTGAATCAACTCAATCAAATATTTGCGTGAAATTTCAATGCAATCGTTTTTTTAAGTCTTTGAGTCATTGCGAACGAATGACAATAAGACCTACCAACTTTATTATCTTGTAGATCACTCACCAAAATTACTAGAAACTAGACATTTCGATCCTAGAAACGTATGCCAAATTCGATCTGAATTGATCTTAAACTCACTAGGCTCTAAGCATTTAGTCGCTTAATAGTTGTGTTAAGTTTGAATACAAAGAGTTTTTTTTTTTTTGGTTGTCGCGTCCGATAGAAACCCACAGTTGGCCCAGAAGTCCACTGCAAGCAGTAAACACTGGGATATAGCCATTTCAGTCATAAATACCTATATTAGGCTCGGATGTAATGGTTTTTTCAAGTTTTGAGGTATCACGTCGAAAGATTCATTGTACATACACACGCTCATTTTACCAGCCCGCATCTATACCGGTCTGTAGGCTCTAGCTATTTAGATATTAAATATTTAAGTGAAATGTGAATGCGGTCGAAAAAACGTATCAACCCCTTTCACTTCTTACACCTCAAATACCATGAGAAGAAATCACTGGAATCTAGACACATAGGTCTAAAACCAGTATTCCAAATTTGAATACACACACACGCACACATACAACCAGTATATATATATATATATATATATATATATATATATATATAAGTGGGTAATCTTGACTGATAATGAATATAAGATAAGTTTATTGGAATGCATTCCAATAAACTTATCTATATATATATATATATATATATATATATATATATATATATATATATTAAATAAGACATTTTTCACACTCACGCCTTTCCTGAAAGCTAGGAAATGTGTTCAAAATCTAATGTAGCATTTATTATACCAATTTTTGGGCAAAGCCGAAATGCTCTCAGGTGTTTCCGATTCCTTTTTGTTTTGAGCACAGATATTTTTCGAAAACAGCCTATTTCTAAAATTCGTCATAGCTTTATATTTGAAAGAATATCGAAAAGTAGTAAAAGACTTTTTGAAAAGAATAATGCTGATTGTTTTAGTGCTGTAGGGCCAATCTGTGTTTTGGAAATGGAACACCCCTGATGTATTTAAATTTTTAATATCTATATAAAATTCCCTATTCATTGAAAAATTGATATTTTCGCTTGTATAATTTGTAAGAAGATTAACGAGAAACATTCAAACTGTTTCATAAAATAATCGGATGGGTTATGGACCCCGTTCGTTATTTACCTACACTTAGATATTATGTAACAAAGTGTTATGCAAACTAAACATATAAAGAGTAACACAGAACTTATAAGAAGGAGACTTAGAACTAACGTGATGCTGTAAGAAGCACTACAGCGCATGAGCTCCATTTTGCTGAGGACATACCCGGATTCGTTATCTTACGTTATGGACGCTACCAGTTCAAGAGAAGCTAAGAAACAGAATTTGTACGTTGCTTGCAAGTTATATCTTTAATTCTTCCCCAAAGAAGTAAGTTTAATCGTTTTAGATCAGGTACCAGTGAAATACTTCTCCAGCCAGTTCTTACTAAATTACTAAGTGAAGTATTCTGTTACCCCTAGTGCATTATGTAGAGGTGTCACATCGTGTTGAAAAAGTACCGACGGTTGATCAGCAATTGGAAGATCATCTACAAAATCCTCCACGTATTTATTTATAATTTTCAAATTCGATTGAGTACCATATACGAGGTTCTCATATATGATCCTCACAAAATAACCACTCACACATTAAAACTATAACGCCCGAAACCATTCGTGGTATTGCAGTGTGTGGATTCTCAGTGTGGAGTAGTTGAAACAGTTATATTTAATACACATACATGCTCCAGTTACACAGACTTCATCTAGCCAAATAAAATTTCCTGCAAACAAAAGATGTTCCCTTGAGTATCTAGAAACTACATCTAAAATGATGATCACTAGTAAAAATCGTATTTTTCTCGCCCACTCTAATTAAAATACACACGCTGCACTTCTAGACGCTCCCGTTACACCTTTTATTCTCACATATTTAATTATGGTATGAAACAGTTGGTATGAAGCAAGTAACATATGCATTTTTATCAAAAAGTGATGTCACGTGCATAAATGTACAAATGCCCAAATTAGGAGGTGTGACGTACCCCTTTTAAGATGCGTGAAAAGCACTTAAATGCGTGGTCGTATGGTTGGCTTGTGAAACACAATAGAAGTTAAAAAGCACATGCCCTCCATCCAAGAAAAGACAAAGGCACATTTATGAAGATGGCCGCAGTTAAAATAATAAAATGAACGCTGGCCTGAAAGAGCACATGTTAAATTAAAGATATGAGACAGTAAAGAAAAATTAATCCCCTCTGGTGAGCCCTTAAAGAAATACATTAATTTAATAAAAGCAATATACCACTTAGATTTTAGTAAATTCAGACAAGAAAATTTAATAATCAAAATGAGTCCTACCTGGTTAGCTAGAACATAAATAAACAAACAAAACTTGCCATAAGCCTAAGCAATAAGTAAAACACAAACTGTTTAAAACTGAAGGCATGCGGTTTCAGGAAGAGCTCTGATATAATTATGCTGACCCACAATAATACCATAGCGTGAATCACGCTGTATAAGCCTATTAACCTACCGAACGGTAAACAACGGCACTTTATATATTATATTTAAACTTGGATGATTTGCTGATGTCAGTAAGGTCCTACTAACTTCCAACACTGTGAAGTAAAGAGTGCTTAAGTGAAATAAGTTATTGAATTACTATTCAGGCACATTGAGTATGTGTAAAATTTAAAGTTCGAACCTATACTGAGTTTTAACTTCTTAAGTTGTAGGTAAAGCACATCACAAGCAAGATCTAGAGTTTCGTACAGCTACTGCAGCACACGTCGTGCAGGACCAGAAGCAAAGATTAATTTTGAGTTACTACTCTTCAATAGTTCCTTGAAGCTCAATAATAATTCGTAGGCAGCTAGTTAGCAATAAACTCTTGATTATTGTTTCCAGGGCTCCGTTACGTAATATGTTTATTTTCAGCAGGACGGCGCTACAAGCCATACAAACAGAAAAAATAGCAGTACTGCGTCAGCGATTTCCCGGAAGTGTAACTTCGCGAATGGGAGATATCAATTAGTCGTGCAGATCGTGTGATTTAACACCGCTAGGCTTTATCTGTGGGGCTACATCAAAGATAAAGCTTACGCCAATAATCCTTCAATAATGGAAGTGCTCAAAGATAATATTTGGGCTGTTATTGCCGAAATAGACCAGCAAATATGCGGCAGTGTGACGCAGAACTTCTTCAAAAGAATTGACATTTGTAACCGTAGCCGTGGTAGTTAATTAGTGGATATCGTATTGCATAATTAATCGGAGAGTTTCTATATGAAATTAAAATAAAAATATAGTTACGCTGTTAGTAAAAAATGTGATTTTAATAAATTCAAATGACACCTCTTAATGGAAATCTTATATATCAGATTTCCGTCACCGCTCTATTTCTTAACAGGATTTTAATTACCTCTTGATGACATTACATAATAACAAACTGAATTTTAATTTCCGGATGTAGACTGATCAGACTTAGGGCCTAATTTAGAAAGATGGGTTAAATCAGAATCGTTTTAATCCTGGAATTAAGAGATATAATCGGTATAAAGATTTATCAATTACGTCATTCTGTCAAAAAATGACCAACCACATGTCTTAATCGCAAGATTTAAAGAATCCGCTGAAAATACGCTTTGTGTCTTACTATAGACCTTTTGGTGCAATTAATTTTGTTCACCTTGGAAGTGTACATACGGTCATTTCATGCATATTGACCAAAGTTATCCATAAAATCCTCATTAGCGTAAGCTTCCCGCTCAGACTTGATTGGTTCTAATGTTACGTAATACTATTTATTGCTGATACTTTTAATTACTTTTTTAGCTTTCGGAGCTGCCCGTGAGGTATTCTAATTTCTTGGTCCAGATTGAGTTGGAATTTCAAGATGTTGTGATCGCGCTGTATCTGTTTGTGTAACCCCGGAAAATGACTAACTAAAATTTCCTAATTACGAAAAATAAATATGGAGATGAGTAAAAGTAAGGATACATATTTCACAAATGGTTACAGACGAAATAATATTTACTTACTTAGTACAAGATATCTTAACAGATTAACGTACAAAAGTGTCGGAATAAGAAAAGCATGGATATCGACATTGCACCACCACTCACGCATGCTGTATTTCAAGTACGCTTCTTCAAAATGAGGAAGTGCGCTCATTCACACTTATCTTCCAGAATTAAACTTTTTATGCTATATTTGTTACACAAGAAGAAAACTCAATAAGGAAGAAAAATTTTTATTGACAATATTTGCTTATTACAAGCTACATCTATATGGAATATCTGCTTGTAGGTTTTAGTCATTCTCTGTATTTCACTTGTAACGAATGGAGTCTTTAGGTCCTTATAAAGCATTTGGTTGCTCACGTACCATGGAGCGTTTGGTACCACCTTAGCAGTTTTGACTGAAACCTTTAGATACTACTGGTTGTTGACGGTTTTGGACATCCCCACAGTTGGATGCCGTATGACCATATGGGCTTAAGGATGGCCGTTATATAGTAACAGTTCATTGTTCTGTGAGAGCTTTGATTTTCCGCAAAGGAGCTATTGCACCTGTTTCCTCCATGTAATACTTTGGTCAAGGTGGAAAACGACATATTTTGTTTCTGTTACCACTGGAATTCGTTCGTTATTCATCGTTACAGCCGGACATATTTCACGTTTTATGGTGAACGTGATTTGGAGGAATTGAATGTTGTTCGCCATTTAGCATACCGATCATGAAGCAGATCAAGGTGACTTTGTATGTTCGCAGAGGCGTTTAAAGGATTCTCGTTGACGGCAATAACTGCCACGTCATCGACAAATGAGGCGATTTCTGTATTGGTGGTTTCGGGTATATCGGCTGTATAAATGAGGAAAAGCAGCAGTCCCAACACGCTACCCTGAGGGACTTCGGATCTGATAGGGTAGAAATTAGAATGCTGATCTGAGTGTTTTACAGAGAACTTTCTATTAGACAAATTAGATTTTAAGAGGCGGAAGTAGCTATGAGATAGCGAGTTTTTTAACTTAAAAACTAAACCTCCGTGCCATACCTTGTCAAAGATTTTCGAGATGTCTAGGAAGGCGGCATTGCAAAATTCTTTTGCCTCAAGACCTTTGCAGATTATGTTGATGATTCTGTGGACCTATTGGGTTGTGGAATGGTTTTCTCTAAACACCAATTGGTGCTTGGGAAGTAGTGTGGAGAAGTCGTGGTCGGCATGCAATCTTTTTAATAATAATCTTTCAAAAACCTTGTTTATGATGAATAACACACTAACGGGTCTGTAAGGTTATAGTTCATGAGGAGATTTTCCTGGTTTTTGGATTCAAAATTTTTGATTACTACTTAACTTTTCCATTGCCGACAAACAAAATTCGATTTTTCGTGGGAAATCGGTTTCTTCTAAATGTTGGTGCATTTGAATATGATAGGAATGGTAGTGATACTTTTTTACTATTCTATGAGCACTAGTTTAACTTATTCCTTATTTTTGAATTTCACTTAAACTGGTATTTGGATTTTCAATAACGGCTTGCAATGTTGAAAATTCATTTTCTTAATTTTTTGTAACTGGTTTCTTTTTTTGCACTTTTTCGTAACTTACGCTGCCGGTATTTTTGAATCTCTGTAGAAGTCTTTCGAAAAAAGCTTTATTAGGATGGTTGCGGTTTGTGTATTTCTGAGCATTTGCCGATCATCAGAATCATATCGACCTGCTCTTGGATGGAATACATTTTCATTTTCGACTTTTTGTAATTACTTCAAGCACAGTTAAAGACAGTATTAGAATAAAAATACAGAATGACAATGATAGTTTGCAAATGTCAATCCTGGAACAACCATTGCCTCCCAGACATATCCTTTCTTTCAAAATACATAATTCTTGTAAATATTTCAATGAAATGGGAATAACTCAAAACCATTGATTTTAGGTATAGGAAAACCTAATGTAGTTTGAAAGAAATTAAATTTTCCATTAATGGAAGGAAAAATATGCAGGGTGTTCCATTTGAACTAAGGCAGTTAATTATATTTAAATAAGTATCAAAAGGATTAACTTTTTTAAACATCTTGTAGTTCATTCCACTCCCCCTCCCCTTTCCTCAAGTATTTCTTCTACACTCCTCTCCTCCTCCTTTAACTGCCTTCACCCTTCTGTCATTTGCCTTATATTCTCCATTCCTTCTCCGCATAATCCACATCCTCTTTCTTCCTCTTTTCTCCAATACTTGTTTACCCACTCTTCATTACCGCATCTGAACCTCGCTATCATTTTTTTCTTTCCGTTCTTTCCTTTCACACATTCTGGTATCCCTTCTCCTTTAATCCTTTTGTAATTTACGTTATAGTTTGCTTCTCTTATTTTGACCCATATTTCTTGCTTTTGGACATCCCTGTCCCTTCTTATTATACCTTCTCTTACTGTCAGTCCCTCTACCCCTAGCCTCTCTACTTCCCCCGTCGCGTACCCGTTCCTTTATAATATTCCGCTCTCCCTCATTGCCCGCATTTCACTCTCCCTTCCTTTATTTCTTTCCAGCATGCCTGTAATACTTTACACTCATTTCTTCCTCATATTTCATTACCGTTCTTCACGCCTCCACCCTTATTTTTTCTACCTACACTTCTTCCCTTATAATGCACCCCAATATTCCTTATCCACCCCCAATACCGATTTCCAATATTTTTCTTATCGCCCTTCCACCTTTTTTGCTCAACTCACCCCCCCCCCAACACTTCTGCTCCATATATCATCACACTTTGTATTAATTTGTCAAATAGCGTCTTTCTTTTCCCTAGGTCCATTCCAAACAACCTTTCCCCCACAGTCCACACTTGTCCTATTAATTTATTCCCTTTTTTCACTATTTCCTTTGTATGCTCCCCATCCTTATTGCCCTGTTTCATTGTACATCCCAGCTATGTGAATTCATTCACCTGCTCAACTTCCTCCTCTCCCCATTTCCACTTTTTCATTTTTCTTGTACCCCTCCCTTTCTGAATATTAGGAATTTTGTTTTTTTTTGTGTGGACTTCTAGTTCCTTTCTTTACATATATATTTCCATTGTCTTCATCATCTTCTTCACTTCCTTTTCTTCCTTCGCCACCAACTCTATATTATCTGCGTACGCCATCTACCATACGTTCAATTTCTCTATCACCAATCCTCCCGTTTGCTGCCCTCTTAATGTCTAATGTAGATCCCCCGTATTTATCGAGAAGAAGCCCGGACTTAGTGGGCACCCCTGTAGCAGGCCCTTCCTTGTTACGAATTCCTCGCTCATCGCACCGTTCACTCTCGTTCTACTCCTCGTTTCCTCATCCTCCATCCTTTCTATCATTTATTATTTATCTTCCATTTATCTTTTTTTTTCTCATGTATTCCAGGTTCACTCTGTCGAACTCCGCTTTTAGATCTACAAATAACGCCACCACTTTCCACTGTTCCTATCTAGTTCTATATTGCTATAGTTTATAGCATATATATATATATATATATATATATATATATATATATATATATATATATATATATACATATATATATATATATATATATATATATATATATATATATATTGTGTATCGTGCGGGACTGTACACAGCTGTGACGGTAAAGTGCCATTGATGAGCTTTTATTTCAACACTGGTTGCTTGTATTTTATCCGTTTGAAATTTGGGCAATTCATGGTGCGAGATGGATTTGCGAATGATTATTACTGTGCCTGCATGGGCGGTGCCGTCTGGATAAGTGGTACTGTAAGTTAAATAGTGTGGTTTAGTGAATGTCGTAAGGTTGGTGAAAGCGATTCGAAAATGAGCAGAATGTTAACTGTATGTCTACTTGAAAACGATATTCCTTCCTGTTTATGATTTAGCAGCCCTTTGGCGTTCCACGTCGCGATTTTGAGTATATTCATGATTGTAGTTATCCAATAACTGTTGTGATTAGATTTAAAATCATACTGTTCCGGTTCATTAGTTGTGCAAACATGTTTTTGAATTCATTTAAGGATATTGTCAGTTGGTGTTCGAAATTTGATTGTGACTCTGTTCGGTTATTTTGTTGTTATTTCTTGTGCATATTTACGTTGATGAAGGGTGGATTGGTAGTTTATTGTGTATTAGAGTTCTGTGTATGGGTCCGTTAGAATTGATTAGCTGTGACTGTGTTTATCGATATCCTCTAGCGGTCCTGCTTCTAGCTGTTATTAATTCCATATCCTGGTGATCCGAACTACAGAATACATATCTAGCGAGTGTGTTGCTTTTACGCAGTAGAATGGCTTTAAGCAATAGGCTTTAGAATGATCATACGATTGACATCTCGTGCACTGAATTGTGATTCTTCTTTGGAGCTTCAACGTTATTTTTGTATTGCACAGAAATTTTTGCTTGAAGATTTCATTATTTTGCTGTGGTTCTAAAATACAGGTTTATCTTTATTTGCTAATATTCACAATTTTGTATAGTATTTATTTACATTTCATTTCTTGATACCGCTCCCATTAACTGTTTCCTCCATTCATTCCACTCCCCCTCCCTTTCCTCAAGTATTTCTTCTACACTCCTCTCCTCCTCCCTTAACTGCCTTCACCCTTCTGGCATATGCCTTATATTCTCCATTTCTTCTCCGCATAATCTACATCCTCTTTCTTCCTCTTTTCTCCAATACTTGTTTACCTACTCTTCATTACCGCATCTGAACCTCGCTATCATTTTTTCTTTCCGTTCTTTCCTTCTCCTTTCACATATTCTGGTACCCCTTCTCCTGTAATCCTTTGTAATTTACATTATATTTTGCTTCTCTTTTTGACCCATCTTTCTTGCTTTTGGACATCCCTATCCCTTCTTATTATCCTTCTTATCTCAGTTCCTCACTAGCCTCTTACTTCCTCCGTGGTCCTTCCTATAATATCCTTCCCCCACGTCCCACTTCCTTTAATTTATTCCCAATCTTCCCGTTTTGCCCTCTTAATGTCTCATCCTATCCCTGTATATATCGATGAAGATGCCCTGGCTTATGGCATCCTGTCAGCCTCCTTGTTACAATTCCTCGCTCATCCACTTTTCATTCCTCGTACTCCTCGTTTCTGAATCCTCAATTATTTCTATCATTTATTATGTACTTCTATTCATTTATCTTTTTTTCCATGTCTTCCATAGCTTTTCCGTTCACTCTGTCATTCCCACCATTTATATCTGCAAATAACGCCATCCAACGTTCCCACTGTTCTCTATCTAGTTCATATCTCTAGTTTGCATTATTTTATATAGTCTATATATAATATATATATATCATATATATATATTTATGATGTAAGCCTATAAATAAGTGATGTAACAAATCATGCATACACGAACTCTAGTGAATCTACGATAATTACTACTATCCGTCAATGGACAATTTTATATATATATTATCTATCCATTTATACTATATTTATGTATATCCAGGTTCACTCCTTCGAATCCCGTTATTCATCTAAACAGTTTCCTCTGTAGTCTTCTATCTAGTCCGTCGCTATATTTTGTATGCAGTTTAGTAATGTCACTATATATTTATCCATATATATATCTTTATATATATATATATATACTCCTTCTCTCCATATTACATACCTATATTATCATATATATATATATATATATATATCGTCATCCTTTTCTACCATTTCCTCCGTATACCATTCCTCCTTGCATCCCGTCTTCTCCTGCCGCTTTACCTTTTTTCTCTTCCCAATTGCCTCTATTACTTCTTCTTCGTTTATTCCTTACTTTTCGTCTCCTATTTGTAGTCTTCTTCCTTGCCTTTCTTCTTTTTTCTGTCTATGTTCCCCATCCTGAAGAATTTCTCCCATTCCTTTATTTGTATTAGAGTTTGTGTCCCTCTTCTCTTCTTTTCTTTTTTAGATATTTCCATACCTCCTCTTCTGTTCTTATTTCCTTTATTCTTCTTGTTCCTTTTTGTTTGCTTCCTTTTTACTTTCGCATGCTTTCCTATATTCATTTACTGCTTGTTTATATTCTTCTTTCTTTGCTTTTCATTTTTTGTCTTAATGTTCTTCTTGCCTTCCTCTTTTTCCCTGCATTCACTATCCCATTCTATTTTCTCCCCTTCCATCTTTTAAATTTGAGTTTTCCCGTTCTTCCTTCTCATTTCTTCCGCACTTTCTTGTACTCCCTTCCCATCTCCATATTATTTTCACCACTTTCTTTGCTTCGTTATACCCCTCTGACCTATATTTTTTTGTTATGTGTTCCTCTTTCTTTTCTGTCTCTTCTCTTACTCCCTCTTCAATTACTAGTTCTAGTGGTTGGTGGTCCGATTCTACTCTCTCGCTACCTAAATGGCTTAACCTTTTTCCCTATCTCTTCGTACGTTATCACCTAATCAATTATTGATTCTCCCCCCTCCTACGTACGTGAACTTCCAATTCTGTTTCTTCTCTATTCTCATTCATTATTTCCCACCCTCTTTCATTGCACATCTCCAGTAGTTATTTTCCCTCTTTGTTTAACACTTTGTCCTTTGTCTGCCTTTTCCCCGTTCCTTTCCGTTCCTGTCTTCCCCTTCTTCTCCTGCCCTCGCGTTAAATCTCCTCCTATTATTGTCATACCCACCTCCTTTCATTTATCAGCTCTTCTAGGCTTTGCTTTGTCTCTTTCCTCCTTCTACTATATACCGTCATTATTTTAATTTTTTCCCTGCTTTATATTCCTTTCTACAATTCCTCTTCTCTGTTGCACTTTCTATTTTTCTTCTTAATTCAACCATTTTCTTCTTACTCCCGTTATTATTCCCCCCTTTGTAATCCCTCTTCTGTTATCTCTTACCGCGTGCTGCACCTCCCATACGAATTCCCCTGGAATTTCTCCTTCCTATGACTCCTATTCCATTTCTTCCATCCACGTCTCTTGTAATCCCACCACGTCTTGTTTTTTATAAACTGCCAAACTCTTGGTCGTTATTCTTTATTCCCGCCACATTCCAGAATAGTACTTTTAACTATTTTGTCTCTCCCTTTACTCTTTCCTCTACTTCCATTTCTTGCTCTTTTCTCTTTCCATTATTCATTTTTCGGTTTCGTTGCCACTTCGTTGCCGTTTCGTTTACATTTTCCCCCCTTTCCACATCCTCTTCTATTAGGTTTTTGCCTTTCTGTTCCCCCACTTCTCGTCTCTTTCTCTGCTTAAGTCCCTCTTTTCATATATACCTTTCTCCATCAATCTCTATTTTTCTATATCCTACCCATACCTTTTTCCCCTCCGCTCTTCTTTCCGCAGTCCTGCTCCATATTTCTTTTTGTACTTTCCTTTCTTCTCATGTGAGGTCGTGGTCTATGTATATTCTTGTATCCCTTAGTTTGTTCTTCCTTTCCATCTTCTCCACCACCATCTCATTTTCCGTCTGTCTGTTTATCACCATCTAACTTCTTTGTTCTCCCACCAATTCTTCCTTTTCTCTCAGCCACGCCTTTTCCCTTTCTCTCATTCTTCCTTCATTTCCTTAGTTTCATTTCTTATTCCCTCCGTGCTGAGGTTCTACCAGATTGATGAAGAATAATGATAGAGGTTATTATATGTTTAATATTCATAATGTTGTGAACTTTGTGACCTCCTCATTCCAATTCTCCTTTTATGTCTACAGTTGCTATAGAGTGATGAAGATGGAGTACAACGATTCTATACTCTCGTTCTTCTTTAATTTGATATGTATAATGGACGATGTTTTCGTCTTTTAGGTGTGTTATTAGTTTTCTGTACGTATCTATTGTACGCGCATTAATTTTTACGGTATTATTGGGGAGAGTTTTAGTATAATATGTTGCGTCTTCTATTATTAAGGAGAGACTTCATATCTTTGTAAATTTCTAACTCCATATATAAGTGTTGGAGGTGGGTTTGGTACGACTGTCTTTAGTTGTTAGTATTATTTTCGTTCGTAGGCGGGCTGTAGCTGCTTTGTGTTTTTATTGGTGGTGTTGTGGGAGTGTGAGGTGCTGCGCTTGATTTATATCTCTTGCGTTTTGTATACCAATTGCCAGAAACTTCTGTTGTTTCTTCCTCGTTGGGGTTTTGTTCTTGATGGCCAAACTCGGCATCCATGTCGTTATTTTCTAACATTATTTGGAAGTTTAATATTGCGGGTTTTAAGATATTGCGGGAAGTGGTTTGGTTGTTAGAGTTTTGATAAACTTGTTGCATTGGTAAGGAGAGTTGTGTTTGAAGCAATTCAGGAATTACATAACCTTATGTTATGTAATTAATATTTATTACAATAAATAAAAATAATAAATTAACGTAATGTTGGGGCAGATTTTAAGGGTTAGGTGTAGAGTACCCTGATGTTAGAAATTGTAGAGAATTGGGGAACACGCCTTCAAGAGAATTTAGGACCTTATCCAGTCAATAATTATACATACGAGTAGTATAATATTTTGATGTCCACTTATTTCAATATCAGTTTGGGTTATTGCACTTACCATCTTTCAAAGATAACGATAACGGCTCACTTTTAACCTATTTACTCTTTGAAAGTCGAACTAAAGCTCAAGGAAGAAAAATAAAATTAAATCATTTTTGCAAACTTTGCCATGTGAGCGTGTTAACAATGATCCCTTCCTTTTGATGGATTACAAAAAGCCATATAAAAGATATTAATGCTGCACAAACATCCAGCTTGCTGCTTACGCCTCTATGCCCGCTTCTCCAAAAGAATATTAGATTTTAGCAATAATCAAACTTAAACAGTACTATTAGTTCCAAATGTATTTTCACTTTACAAAACAGACAATTTTAATCATAAAAATGTAATACTACAACGAATTTTCTTCAAATACATTTTATAATTTAGAACTGTAAAGTTTAAGTTTATTCCAACACCTTTTAACACAAACGACCAAAGATCCAATAAAGTAAATATTAGACCTAATCAGTTTCATCTTTGAATGGATAATGTGGATGCGCTCTATATCTAAAAAAATTGTTTTAATTACAAATAGAAAACACCATGCTAGTTCACTTACTCTTCAAAATTAATCACACGTTGATTAATGTTTAATTTATCAATTAAAATCCTGTCTGATTTGGAAATACAAAAATCAAAAATATTAAAATTTTCTGCAAGCTGTTCCTTGGTCACAGATTTTGGTATTACAACAACACCTCTGTCGATTTGATACCTAAGAACAATCTGAGTCCTACTTTTAGAATATTTCTTAGCAAGAATATTTATAGTCGGATCTTCCAAAACGTACTTTACTTTCTTCGTAATCCTATAATTACCAGGCGATCCAAAAGGGCTAAACGCAACAACGGTAATTTTTTTCGATTTACAAAAGTTGATTAAGCACTTCTGAGTTAGATATGGATTGCATTCAATCTAATTAACATATTTATGTTAAGATCCAATAAAGAAGAAAACTTTTACTTGAATTGCAGCTGGTTTCACTTTCGCAACATCGAGCACACGCTTTATTTGACACTCGTTGAAGCTACTAATTCCAATGGATTTCGCCAATCCTTTTTTGTAGACCCCTCTACTGCAACCCACGTGTCAACGTAGTCGATATCTGAATATTCAAGTACCATCTGGACCCTTTGGAAAAAAGTCTGGGCCTTCCTAAAATAAGTTAAAATTACAACTGCTTGAAATTATTCAAAGATACCTTGAATCCAAAAGGCCAATGTATCAAATACAAGTCATAGTATTTCAAATTCATCTCTTTCAGTGTTGATCTTGCTATAGGTACAACGCTACATGGTCGGTGATATGTATTCCATAATTTGCTGGTAATAAAGAGATCACTTCGCTTAACTACTCCTCTGCAATTTTTTGAGAGATAGCCTCACCTATTTCTTTTTGATTACCATAAACGTGAGCGCAATCAAAGTGTCTATATCCAATATCAATTGCATCTAATACCGCCTGTTTTACTATTCCTGGCTCGGTCTAAAGATAAAGGTTTGCGAAATATATCAAGCTAATGATGTTACCTGCCATGTCCCTAAGCCCAACATGGGGATTTGACATCCACGACCAATTTTGATCTTTGGAACGTTTAACACTTTCCTATTAATTACTCTGCTGTTTTTACAGGTAGACTTATATCTTGTTATGTGTAAGTAAGTAGTTCCTAAGCTTCTTCGGATAACCATGAAGATAAAACGGTCATGACACGACATCCTTCAAATGTGTATGGAGGCTGTAAAAATGCAGTACATATAGGTATATTAATTTAAAACAATTTTAAGTTTTTGATAAACACTTAGTTTAAAACGAATTTGATAGAAATATTACCAATTGGACCATGGAGTGAGTTCAAAAAATGACAGAATTAGTAAAAAAATTGACATTTTAAGGGATACGATAGTTAAATCTACCAGCACGCTTCTAAAATAAAAACTTTTTTTGCTTTTCAAGTCAAATCTACCTGGTTTCGACAATTGAGGTGCCGTGTATGCCTAGAACTGTATAGCCCCAAAAGATTTGAGGCGGGCAGCGCGGAACATTGTATGTATGTGTAGATAATCTTTCATTAGCAAATACATGGGAAACGGAGCCTATCCGTCGCAGAACGACTATTTCTAACTCATTAACACTTCTTGTATCTCGAAAAAAAAATATGGCCAGTATCTTATAGCATCTAAGCACATTAAATATTATAAAGATATAAGTCTGCTTACATATTGATTGAAATGAAACATTGCCAAAGTCAATGACCAAAGCAGTAATAAATCTAACCAAAAAAAAAGGATATGAAACCGAACTGACTATTGGTAAGCGCAGTTCCTGCCATGAAAGGCTTAGAAGGTTGTCCCCTGTCGGGTACCTATACTCTTTAGCAACAGAACCATTCTTATCCTTACGCAGAGCATCCCTTATAGGATGGATCCGAAAAAGTTCACCGAAAATTCATCTAACGACAATTCAATAACCGACATTTCAATGTGTTCTGACTTAACACAGATAGAACAATGTCAAATGTTGAATATGGGAAGTGGAGCAACAGAGTTGACCGACCAACTAATTACAATTTTACTAATGAATACATAGATATTCTCGGCATAAAGTTTACTAATGATTTAAAAAATGATGCTGACTACGCATTTGACGAACTTAACACCAAATCACCACATGATCAGAAAAATGGAAAAGTCGTCTCCTAAATGCTTCCTTGCTGGCTATAAAAACAATTTCAAATCAATCTGTAGCTCCTAAACGTTGGAATAGTCTGCAAGTGAAACCTATAAATAAAGACCATCTTAAAGACTTTCAAACACTATTAGTTAATTTTATGTGGTCCGGTAAACACTGGTGTGAAGATGAAGATTTATGCACAACATTAAATCTCGGAAGATTGGGCCTAGCTCATCTAATTTTAATTGACAACATTTTGGATATTAATGCTTGATCGGTTTCTGCTTAATAAAGAACGACAAAACTGGAAAGCAGTGATGGAAAGCATAATCAGAAAATGCAACAACCATTGTGTGAAAAATGGTTTTTTATGTGTCACAGGAAAGAAAATGCACTCATCAAAGGAAACCTTTAAGCCAATGGGATACGGATAAACTGGTTTCCACGAAATACCAATGATATACAAAATATTTCCACTACGTATTTTAACCTAATCAAGGAACGCAAGTCAACATTCTAAGCAACAGCGGATTTTGCACAAGATTTTAGACTTCATCTAAAACAATAAGTGGATCGAGGATCAAGACACTTTTAAAAGTAAATAACCAGGGAATTATTAACACAATTCCAGCAAACAAAGGAATATGATAACAAAATGATAACAACCGAAATAAGAGAAGAATGTCTGCAGTTTAATTATATCACACTTCAGCAAGAGAGAAATCGTAAAGAAGAAATATCAGGAAAAACCGTCAACAAACGATTACTACTTGGGTATAAGGAAAGCAACCTGGAAAAGATCCATAAGGTAGTATATTGAAACACCACCCACAACCGATTAACACTTAATAAATATGGAGACGATCGCGGGGCCTAACAAAAAATAGGTTAGCAGACCCCGTTTTCTTACAGTAGTCGGAAATGCGAACACTTGTGCATTTTATCCTTGAGAAAACCCAAAGCACTCCTTCTTCACGGATAGGAAGTAAAACTGTAGGTTCCGTAACAATACGATAATTGACACGTTAAAGATCACTTACTAAAGGTGGAATTACTTTAGTAGGTCAAAATCTAGTGATGGATAGTGCTAATAATCACTAGTAGTTGATGCACATAGAGTTGCCGAACATTTCCGTTTGTGTCTAGATCTCCGCTCACAAACAAAAAAACTGGAAAACAATGTACTGAGGAAAATATATACAGGAACATATAAAATTTGGCAAACGTTAATTACAAAGCTGCTTTCACCATCAAAATCAAAAATAGTGCAATAAACGAATATGAGTGGTATTTGGGTAAAAGAAATACCGAAAAATTTAAAGGGGTGTTGTGTAATATCAAAAACAAAGCAATAATACAGTTAATTTGGAAGAACAAGAAAGTAATTTTGGATATAGAACCTATACAATCTTGTAATTTGACACACGCACACGCACAACAATACCGCTTCTGCCAATCCTTTTTGTGTACGATAGTTGGAGACCCAAACGAGTTGCTATTCAAAAGTGGAACATCTTGTTTGATGAGCAGTCCGATCTGCCTACCTTCTTATAAACGACTGAAAAAATTCAACAAGCTAGGTGTATTTCGAAACTGCAACTTTTCATATCGGCTCCCCAACTGTTTAATAGAGACCGTTCGTTTTAGTCTCGATTTATCAAAGGCCCGTTAACTAATTTGGAATACTTCATTGTTTTGCTTAAATCCGTATTTTTTCCATTTGATTTTAAGTACCACTTAGTAAACGAAATTCGCCAGAGTAGTCATGGCGCTGAGGAATAAGTAATCATTTTTATTTTGATCATGGAAAGTCTGTCTAAGAGTTATCTAACTTACCTGCGGAGTTTGAAGATATACCTAAAATTCATTAAAACGTTCAACCTCATTTTCAAAGCCAACTTGCACTACAGACCGGTTACAAAATTGTCCTCTTGACCAGTTGCCACGTGTCTGACCATCACATGGCATAAAAAGAATGAGTGGGCTCGACTAAACTCAGGTGTACGGTCGGAAGACCACAGAGCACTCGGATGCGTTGTTGTTTTGGAGGTATAGCTTAAAATGATAGTAATCTGGTTAGATAAGAACTGGATATGAGTAGGCGCCACAGGCTTTAATAAGGAAATACTCAGCAAGTGTTGAAAGGAGAGTAAACCCTGTGAATCCTGAAACAGGATTTACCAAAGAAAGAGAAAGAAAGGAGGAAATAGAAATGAGTTGACAATTCCCCCGATAAAGTAATTTTTATTGTCGATATCCTGGCAAAAGAATAACAAAAAAAAACCAAATAAATTAACATTCCACCAAAGCCCACGATGGCAAGCAGTGAGCCTCAGCTTGTGCCCACGGCAATTATAATTTAAATTTCAATAAAAAAAAATAAAATTATTATATGCCCCCTTCCGGCCGTTGTAAGATCTTACTGTTCGTATTCGGAATTGGCTAATTTAACACATAATCCCATTGTGATGTTTAATAAGATAAAAAAAAAATGTTGATGAACTTGCTTGCCTTGCGCTTCACACACTATACAGTAAATTGGAAAGCTGGTTCAGTCCACAGTAAATAACTATCGTAACAAACAAAGTAATCAAGAAATTTATAGGAAATAAACTGGCCCGAACAACCTTGTCCACAGGAAAAAGTAATGTACATAACACATAAAGAATACGAGACAAAAATTACAAATTCATATAAAATTAAATGTTGAACATTTGCAGTAGTTCACGTAATACAGATAATCGTTACACCCGGTATATTGCATTCAAAACAGGAGTTAAATCGATCTAGCAGCCTTCACGTATATGGTCATGGATGTCAGCAAGGCTCTTACGCCTTCCAGCGATAATCATATACTTTGAATGTAACGTAACAGTAAAATGTGAGCAGAAAATTTAAGAAGGAATGACGTTAGAAATGTAGGTAGTACGGAGATGCTCTTACATAGGGAGTACAGAGATGCTCTTACGTAGGTAGTACAGAGATGCTCTTACATAGGTAGTACAGATATTCTCTTCCGTAGGTAGTACAGAGATGCTAAAAGATGATAAATATAAGTACGATGTTTAATTAATTATGACCGTTCATCATACCTCTTACAGGTGACAAACGAGCCGGTAGTGAACATTCTACGTAATTTCGATTGAAGTGTCTTTATATGTAAAGAATTGATTGCTTTTATATTCGAAAGTCTGAAAACAATTTTAATTACCAAGAGGTTATCGAAACATGTGCCACTTACCGAAGATGTGGACGAATGAATAATTTCAATTATATGCACCTTTTAAAAGCGTTAGTAATACTTTTACTTAACAGAGTATTACTTTAAGTGAGAAGTTTCCAAAAAAAATGATGCTTCAGCATCCAGAACCAGAAACGAAAAATTCTCTTGAAACTCAACATCCACCATCAAGGGCGTTCTTAAGAGGAAGAAACAAAAATTGGCCAACACCTTAAAATCAATTTTACAAACTTGAGAAAAATTTGTATTTAATCATTGTTGCCAAAAGTTAAAATGTGTAGAAAATAAGTATTTATTATCTGTATATGTATTATTTGACCTTAACCTGATCCCAGGTTTCTTTTTAACTGCTTTATATTAAATGGTCCCAAATCTTAGAGATATCGCTGAAGGTATTAAATTTGACTTATTTGAACTAAGTAAGAGATAGGTACAAAAGCTACATACATTAATTAAAATGCAATTAGAGATGCGTAAAAATTTACGAAATAGTGAATTGGAAGAATTCAACCTAAGAATAAATTGCTATTTTTAGTAAGTAAATTTGACAATATGACGAACGTTATCAAAAAGAAACGTTTTCCAATTAAATACGTAACACAGTATATGTAAATCATTAGAAGATGTTAGATATCGTACAAAACAATTTAAACCGCCTTCCATGCGGGTTATCTATAACGCTGATTTGACCCCGCAATCTTTTACTTCGTATGGCGACTAAATATTCACAAATGATACCACCCCATTAGAAATCAGTTATCTCGAAACACTGCCATCTTTAAAAGAAAGAAAGTCTGTTTCCGGATATTTGTTTTCAGATCATAACTAGATATTTCTTTTTTAATTTTTTGTAGGCGCGGAATGACTACATATTGTCACTAAATTTAATTTAAGGGTTGTGGGGAAAATTCGGCGAGACCACTATCACCGTATTTCTTTGTTGTTTGTTCCGATTTTTTAGTTTAATTTTTTTTATTACTTAGGCTAATATCATCCTAGTGTGATCGTGTAGCTCCCTTTTGGATAATTTAGATTAATATTACCAGTTTAATCAATTTTACTTTATTTTATAACTGTTTAATAGGTATTGTTCTTGTGTATATAGCTCACAGTGGTTATTAATTATTATTCTCAACATAATTTTTTTTGTTTTTTCGTCCCATTTCAAACTCTCGGGGATGAATCAGAGTTTGTGGCGCTCAAGATCATTCCTTTATTTACTTTTATTTATTTTCCTTCTTTTTCCAACTGCTGAGTTTTTGTTCTAGCCTGCGTATCCAACGCCCTGCTCGTTGACTGGCCGGCACAGTAGTTTAGGGCACTGTACGGAAAATTCGCTGTCACAAGTCGAAGTCAAAGCCGAAGTGGAAATCGAAATCAATGTCGAATTCGAAGTGGGCCGAATTCGAAGTCTACGGCAAATTCAAAGTCAACTTCGAAGCGATGTCGACGTCAAAGTCGAAGTCGAAGCCTATGTCGAAGTCAAAGTTAAGCTAAAAATCGAAGTTAAATTTGAAGTGGTAATCAAGATCCAATTCGAAGTCAACATTGAAATCAAACTCGAACTCAAAGTCGAAGTCAAAGTCAAGGTCAAAGTCGAAATCTAAGTCACAGTTGAAGTCTAAGTTTAAGTCAAGTCTAAACCGAAGTCAAAGTCAAAATCGAAGTCCAAGTCAAAGAGAAAATCAAAGCCAAAGTTATAGTCAACATTTGAAGTTGAAATAGAAATCCAATTCGAAGTCGAGGTTGAAGTCAAAGTCAAAGGCGTATTAGAAGCCAAACTCAAAGTTAAAGTTGAAGCCCAAGTCAAATTCGATGTAGAAGTCAAAGTTAAAGTCTAAGTCGAAATCAAAGCCGAAGTCAAAGTTAATGTCGAATCTGATGTCAAAATAGAAATCGATGCCGAAGACAAATCGAAGTAAACCTCGACGTCAAAGTCTTGATTCGTTTTTAATAAGTTATGATGTCAATAACCCACTAACAGTACACAAAGAAAACCTAATGCTTGCTCCCACAGTTTCACCAACACAAACTTATGCCTCACGCCACTTCACATATATCACCCGATTCATAAAGTTTACCAGAAACACAAATTGGGATTATTACAGAAAACTACTACAGTCTTTTTAAAAGGACAGTGAGATTCAAGACGATTTAAACTGATTGACTCTCGATTATAGTTATCGTAAGGATAAATCCTAGAAACACGTAATTTGATTGGGTAACCGTCTAAATGAAATTATGTAATTAATTCGAAAGAAATACGTACACTCAAACGAAAGAAGCATTTTATAGCTCCTAAGTTTATAGCTAATGGATGCTTTAGAGAAGGGTCGCATGCAAATGCATTTCAATACAAATAAACGTCGCTTGAAACAGTTGAACGATGCTCAAATGTAATATGTATGAAAGGTCAGTGATGCCAAATTAAAAATGTTAACGTTTTTGGCAACATAATGGATTTTTGGACGATTTTGGGAATTGTAAAGTTAGTATTTCACAAATCAAAACAGAAAATTAAACAAATATGATTGTGAAGCATTAATGTTTAAACCCAGAAGCTATTTTCTTTAGTGTTCTATGGGCTTTTGAATGATACGATTGAAATCCTAATCAAAGACGAAATTGAAGTCGAAATGGTAGTCTAAGTCGAAGTCAAAGTCGAAGTCAAAATCAAAGTCAACGTCAAAATCAAAGTCGAAATCAAATTCTAAGCAGAGTCTGAAATTAAAATATAAATTAAAGTCGGTATCAAAGTCGAAATCAAAGTCGAAGTCAAACTCGAAGTCTATGTTGAAGACAAAGTCAAATTCAAAGTCGGAGTTCAGTCAAACTCAAAATCGAAGCTAAAGTCTAAGTTAAAGTGGAAGTAAAGGTCAAAGGCGTAGTCTTCGTCAGAGCCAAGTCGAAGTAGGTATCAAAATAGAAGTCAAAGTTGAAGTCGATGTCTCGATAACGGTACCGAATTCCAAAAGAAGTCAAAGTAAAAATCAAAACAGAAGAGAAGGGTAAGTAGAAATCGAAATCAAAGTTAGTCTAAGTCGAAGGTGAACAAAGTCAAAGTCTAATCCGAAGTTGAAGTCGAAGTCAACATCAAAGTTGAAGTCAAAGTAATAGCCGAATAAGCTATAAGCTATAATGACAATATGCCAATATTACACTAATGGTACATAAAGAAAATCTAATACTTCCTCCAACATTTTCACTAACAAACTTATGTAAAGTTTATTACAATTTGTTTTTCACAAAAATCACGAGCCACTTAAAAATTTAAGTCAAACTCGAAGTCGAAGTCGAAGTTCAAGTCAAAGTGAAAATTGAAGCAAAAGTCGAACTTGAATTTGAGGTGGAAATAGAAATTCAGTTCGAAGCCAAAGTCAACGGAGTAGTCGAATACAAAATCATAGTCAAACTTGAAGTCAACGTAATAACTTAAAGTCAAAGTCTAATTCTATGCCGAAGTCGAAGTCTAAGTCAAAGTAGAACTTGAATTTGAAGTGAAAGTAGGAATCCAATTCGAAGTCAAAGTTAAATGAGTAGTCGAAGGCGGAGTCAAAGGCGAAGCCGAAGTCTAAGTCGAGGTCAAAGTCGAAGTTGGAGTCTAAGTCGAAGTCGACGGCGAAGTCAAAGTAAAACTTAAAGTCAAAATCTGAGACTTTTTACAAGGACAGAGGAATAAAAAAGATTATAAACTGATTGGGTCATCGTATAGGCGTCGTAAGAATGAACCACGAAAATTCCAATTAGGAATGTTCACTCAGCAATTGAGTTATGCGGAGTTACCTAATTTTTCTGCGTGCCTAATTAGTTTTGTTTATAACTGAAAACACTCAGTTGATTAGATAACCGTCTAAATGAAATTAAGTAATTAATTTAAAAAGAATACGTAAAGTCAAAAGAAAGAAGAGTTTCATAATTACTAATTTCGTAAGTGAATGGCCCGTTTAGAGAAAGCTAGCATGCAAACGCATTTCAATACAAATAATCATCGGGTAATACAAGCAAACCTTCATTAAACGAAAAGACAATAAAATATCCTTAAAAAGGGAATAACTGAAATTCCTTTCGTAAAGATGAACGTAATATTGAAAAATCCGTACGCATATAAGAATGGATTCCAATTAGCGTAAAAGGTGTACACCTTGATAATGCAGCACCCCTAGTCTATCGGCCTTAGGCGATATTAAACAAGCAGCTCTGATCACAGACAAAGATGTTTAGTGCATTGTCGTTGTTCGAGAAAGACAAAACTATTGTAAAATCTTGAAGCTTCTTATTACTGTTAACATGCGCGATCATTTCTCGAAAATTAAAAACGCCTCTGGCACGTATCATTTTCATTTCTGTTCCAAGATAACAAAAACATAATTTAAAAATCGCAATTTGTGTTTTTGTCATTATCCCACCCTCCTACCGGCAGTGCGCGCGATTCGAACACCACTCTTAATTATCTAAATTTATACGTAGCATTTTATTTTGTTCGAACGACTCATTTTGGAAACGAAAGAAAAAAGTGAAAATTGTTTGGCAACAAAACGCTCTATACCTTTTTTGAGCAAGAAAAAGGTTAATTAATTTTATGTTTGCGTATGTATATGCGGTATCGAGTATTCCATTTGTTTTAAAGAGGTTAATAAAATATGAAGCTCTGGGCAAGCAAGCAAACTTGTAATAATATAACGAGACACTAACAACAAATACGAGGTAATATTTCATAATTTTCCAAGCGAGTAATTAAAACTTACGGAAAATACAAAATGCGTTTTGAAAGCCATTGCCTGAAGCATTATACATCAGTTTGAAACAAAACAGTAGATACGGGTAATTAAGAAACACTCATGCAAAGTAGGCGATGGATGGAGTTATACACCTCCGGCTCTGTTTCTTCAATTGTCTATCATCAGAGGGAGTTTTGAATGGAATGGAATATATCGCCTCCGGAAACAAATTTAAATCGACATTATTCAAAATTATTTGAGCGTTTTGTTATTTGTTCTTCGCGAGCCAGTTTACTCGTTGTTGCTATTTGTTCGCTGACCACACATGCACAATTATAATACGCGATTTATCGTCAAAGGACGAAACGTAAACAGGGAAATTTAAAAAATAAGTTGAGGGAAAACATAAAAGCAGTGATTGGAAGGCAAGGATGCAGCAGGCTATGAAAGAATTAGCAGGGTAAAGGCCGAGTCATCTCCAGTGTTGACTTTGATCAAAGATTAGCTTTGAGTCCGCTATGATTGTATGAAATATTAATGAATTGAAAGGTAATGGAATAAATTAATTTCTGAAAGCAATATTTCACTGCAGGATTAGCAGCACATCGAAACAGGCGGAAATTAAAGAGAATAGCTAATCAGGACTTGCTAGGATCAATATGAGTAATTGATTTCGCACATAGATTAGGCATTCGTTAGAGAGTCTTGTTTATGCATGTTTCAAAGTGGGATCATCCGCGAAACACCAATCTATTATAAAATGTATTATCCCTCGACAAAAACCTCCCCACAAAGTTTCCATACAATCTTCGTGCCAAGCGAACGATTAACAGAATCAATAATATATTTTTAAAACTCCTAGTCCTTACTCTGTTACTGCCTAATTACGATACATTCAGAAATGCATCTAAATAGTACGGATATTTCTGGAAATAAAATAATGACGCGCAATGATAATAATTGTGTATAGTTACATCTCGGATGCAGCTGCTTAATCAAAGCTTACGTTAGCGATAAGTTTTATACTAAAACTCTACATCACAAAGAATATGTATATATTTGCGTTTACATAAACATTAAAGATTCGTACCTCCGAATGATATCCACCATTGCTACAAATTAAGTATGGCTCTATACTGTCACGCGAATAACAGGAATACCCGTTATTTTTATTACTGCACTTAAATGTAAACAACCTGTCGCCTTCGCGACCGAAGTCTTTCTTCTTAGGAAACAATACAAAACATGTTTATAAATGCTTTTACCCACTCAATGCACACAGACAGGCACGCGCGAACGTAGGAACGAACGCACGTACGCAGGCAAGCACACACGCATGCACCCACACGCACACGCACGCACCCACGCACACACACGCACACGCACACGCACACGTACACGCACACGCACACGCACACACACACGCACACGCACATACACACGCATACGCACCACCACCATAACATTATTTACAGAAAGTACGGGCTTGTTGTCAAGAAACAAAAAACGATAAGAACATGAATAAGACCCGGAGGAATTCTAACCTGTCCGACAAACTGTCTGAAGAGTTACGACCCAAATCGTGTTACTATCATCACCAAAACATACACGTTACTACATTTGCTTGTAAGGGTGCCTTACAATCAAACTGTAACAGTATTAACCAAAAAGAAGACTAAACTCGACAAAACAGTGAAAGCTGAACTAAACCTAAAAGGAACAACTAACTATAACTGAAAATGTAGACTAATCTTACCTATCTGTAATAAACCATATTTGCCATATGTATAAACTTAATCAAAATTCGAAAAATTGGGATTCAAATCTTTGCCTTGGAACTAGCCAAAATTCTTTCCATTCAGATTTTTCATAAGAATCAATCATCTTAACGGAAGATACACAAAGGTTTTCAACACTGCCATACGAGGAAGCACTGGTTGAAAAAGACAAGGTTTAATGAAAAAGGAGTTTTTTTACTACACACCGACTTGGTGGATCAGCCGTAACACTATCTGCTTAGTATTGGAGGAAGGGGATAACGAGTTCAGTCAGTGTTACGGTCTACCCTGTACGAGGTTTTTTCAGCAAGTTTTGCTCATACACATGATTTGGCATGCTCTCTACGTATACGCACATCATGTCACATGCTGTTTAGGCAAGGTAATCCCGGTCTGACTTAAGTTCTTTTATGTGCTTGTGAAGAGACCTTTTTTTAAGGGAACGAGGAAATCCTAATGGATACTCAACTGGTACTACTGCTGAGGCAGTGTGGAACTTTCACTCACTAAAACCTTTCTCCCTCTCCATCTACGCTCTCACCTCCTGGTAATTCCCACAATTAGGTTTTCCTTTAGGGAGAGGAGTTTGTAGTAGACCATTCGAGTGTTCTTTCCGATAGTGTCCGGTCTTTAACCCCGTACAATATTTGGTTTCACATTTTTTCTCTTTCGTCTGAATCCTTAACTTTCATTATCGCCGTCATATATTTCTCTACCGCTATTCGTCCTTTTTCGTCATAGTGATAGTGCCCTTAATATTTTCACCAACAGCTCCTTCTGCTTTGATCTTCTCCCTTACCCATGTTTGGCAATGAAAGAGAGTGTGGTATGGGTCGTCATTTATGTTTTCGCAATAACCATATTTAGTTGTATACTACTTACATATCTTATGGAGAAAGGACGCAAAACACCTATGTCCTGTAAGTGCCTGTGTTATATGAAACTTACATTGCTGAGGCTCCTATCCTATCAGGGCTCTACTTCTTTTATTGAGCTCCATGTCCACCTTCCTTTAATTCCAGCATCTTATCTTTTTGCCATTCTTCTCGCACCCGTCTTAATGTTTTTACTTTCCTCTCCCCTTTCCTGATGTCTTCGTATATCTCCTTTACCACGCAGAAGAGTAGGTCTATTGAGTGTACTCCTGCAATTACTTGGATAGCCTCTGTTGAAGTGGTGCAGTAGGCTCTGGCCACTCTGAATGCCATTACTCGTTGGCATTCATTAATTTTTTTTTCGCACCTTTTTAATAAGCAAAGCTCCACACCAAACTGAAGCTGCGAATCGCATTATGGATTGAATTGGAATATGTAGCGCCCTTCTCTCAAATTTATTCGGTCTACTAATATTTGGTCGCATTGCTAACAGCGCATTGGCAATCTTTTTAGTTTTATCGACAATTTTGTCGATGTGTCTTGCGGACGTACGACCGTAATCCATCGTCACCACAAGATACTTGACGGTTTTATCGGTTTAACTACACACTTCGAAGTGTATATCTTTTACCTTTCTTTGTAGAATAATTACTACCGCATTTATTTTTTGCGGAGTTTTTTTCGGATGATTCTTCTTTCTTTACAATGATATCGCGTGTAGGCGTGTCCCACTCCTTGTAGTTCTAGGTCATCCCTCGTTAAACTACTAATGCAAGGTCATCAACGTAGCAAATACATTTTATATTGGAAGGTAGCTCAATTTCACGGAACCCTGATGTACCCCTCCCCCTTGCTTTTCGCCTATAGTGATTTGGGTGTATCCCGTTACGATCTATTAATTTTATCTGTGATCTTCCGATTATTAAATATTCAAACATGTTGCACAACACATTCAGCAGGCATATTGTCCTGCACTTTAACGAGTCTTCCTTATGCTCTTTTGGTTTCTCTATTAATATTAATTTTGCCTTTTTCCATTGGTCGGTGAAGTTATTTTCTTCAAGACATTTATTATAAAGTTCTAAAAAACATTGCTTGCAGTCATCCACTAACGTTTTCATGACCTACATAACATAAGCTTCACGCCATTCCCTTGCGGGGTAGACAAAACAATCCCTACATCATATTTATTTTTCATTTACAATCTTTCTCCCTGCTTTCCTATCTCTGCATATCTTCCTACCTTCCGCAAGATTCATACATTGTCTCTGACCTGTCCTTTATTTTTAAAACTCCTTACCTTTCTTTATTTTATCATACATTCTACTACATTCAACCAAGTTTTACGGCCTACCATGCCCGGCCTTATCTCTAATCTAACCCACATATAATTTTTTTGTTAGTCTTGCGTTGTTCATTCTCTCAATGTGACCAAACCTATACCTATCCATTATCGTCTTTTCCTCGCCACACTGCTTCATTATACGCTCATTCTTTATCTTATCGATTCTCATTTTGCCACATGCTCTTCTTAGGAATCTCATACCCACGGCATTTGTTTTTCGTTCGTGCTTTCTTTGACATATCCATGTCTCTCTTCCAGACAGTACCACGGGACAAACACGCTACTGTAGATTGCTCTTTTCGCAGCTAGGCTAATGCTTTTGTTTCTCATTATCATCCACATACTTCCAATCACTTTCCCTCCAGTATTGACCCTTCGTCCAGTCTCGCCATCTATTGTACCATCTGCAGTGAACATTCTACCCAGATATACCATCCCTCCACTTGTTCCACAATTTCATTTTGCCGAGTAAATACTCTACTCTCCTTTTCACCTTTCCGATTCAACACCACAATTTTACTTTTGTTCACGTTTATCTTTGAGTCCATGCTTTCACAGACTGTATCAAACTTACTTAGAGCAGTTTGTTGCTCATCCGCATTGTCACTTAATAAGACTGTCATCTGTATACACCAGAACACGTACATTTACGTCACCAACCATTACACCATTTGTATCGGTACATGCTTGCCTAACGTATTTATTCTTGTATACATGGAATAACCACGGCCTTGTCGCATTCCTTGCTCAATATTAAGCTATTCACTCACACCTCCTCTTACCCTAATACATACCCGGCTACCGTTGTATACTGCCCGTATTCCGTTTATTAGACCTTTACTTATGCCATATTCATTTAATATTTCCCGAAGCTTCTCCCTATTCACTATGTTAACATGCTTTCTCGAGATCTACAAACGCACAGTACAGGTTCCTTTTTTCACTTTTCGATCACCTGCTGAAGGGCAACCATCTGTCCAACACATCCTCTCCCTGGTATAAAGCCACCCTGCACATCCCAAATATTAGTTTGTGTAGTTTCTCGTATTCTATCAATCAATATTCTTCCAAATGCTTTACCAGGTACACTGACAAAACTTATTCCTCTATACTTATTGCAATCATTCTTGTTCCCCTTATACAGTGGTACAATGATCGCGCTCTTCAAATCACTCGGCACTTTTCCAAGCGGCATACATTGAAAAATTGTCACATTCTTCTTATAAGGTTTGCACCTCCACACTTAGCATTTCACCAGTGATTTCATCTACGCCTGCTTCTTTACCGTTTTCAACGTTCCTACCGTTTTCTCTACCTCATGTATCCCAATATACTTCCCAGTTTCATTCATCATTCCTTCTTCATTCTCCTTATTTAACCCTTCAGTCTTATTTTCCTCACTACTGTATAGCTTTCAGAAATATACTTGCCAGCGTTTCCTCACTTCACAATCGCCCCATACTATTTCGTTGCTCGTAGTCATCACTCCTACAGCATTCTGTTTTGGACCACGTTTTGTATTTTTGGCGCATTTCCAGAAAAGTTGTTTGTTTCCTTCAAAATAATTCTGCACTTTCTCTCCTTCCACAGCCATTACTTCCGCGACCAATGTTTCTCTTCTTAGTAAACCATACAAAAAATTGATATAACAATACTGACATCATCATAAAATTATTTACAGCAATTAGGGGCTTGTGGTCAACTTTATCCATATTTCAAGGTTATGGAATTACCATTCCGATGTACCATTTGGCCTCTAGATGTGTTTCCAAGCTTAAAGTTTGAGACTGAAAAATTAAAAAGCAATTCGGTTACCAAAGATTATATCCCTTTTCCTTTTAGGTCGATGCGGTGGGCCAGTCGTAACACGACCTGCTTAATATTGAGGGTAGAGGTTAATGAATTTGATCCCAGTTACTGTCTACGCTGTGTGAGGTTTTCTTCAGCATGTTTTGCGGCATGATCACTGTGTATACGTACATCATGTCACAAGCTGTTTAGGCGAATGTTGGGTTAGTATCCGTCTCAGAAGTCCAACTCTATTCCTTACTATTCTATCTGGACCTCACCTACCCTTAATCCTGCTATGTGTAGATGCTTACTGTATGTATGTTGGGAGTTACTGTGACTGAAGGAACTTGGAAAACTCAAGTAGAAAAAAATTGCTAAGATTAAAGGCTTTAAAATAGTTAATTCAACAAGTGTGATTATGTTAACTGAATCATAATTAGAAGATCAACATCTAAATAAATCACCTCATATTTTGCACAGTTAGAAACGTTTAAATATGTAACAATTTTAAATTGGGTAGTGTCCAGAACGAGGAGGAAATGATAACAAAAACTGCATTAACTGAAGAAATGAACCTGACTACGCTTTGGCAGTGACTGACACCCTATTTAGCTACAAGGTGCAAAAGTGAACACCGCGATGAGAAATTATCAATCACTAGGGTATGTTGTACAGGTTCCGTTATGAATAAGTTCTTAGAAAACTTTAATTTGGTAACATTAATATTAACGAAGTCATGTCACCAAAGCGAACTCTAATGTTCCAGCAGAAAAACTAGGAAATGAACGTTCCATTATTGCATGCTAGAGTATAATGGTCATAAACTTGAAAAATGGCAACGTCGCTAGTAAACAGAAAAAATTGCAAAGACTGAATAGACCTCTATGGGAAGCTCTATTTTTTGTTTAAACATACAGGATGTTGCATTTGAAAATATCTGGCGTGGGACAACGCACAACCTTCCAACCTACAAAGTGGAAATTAAAAGAAATGGAATAATTTTAATAATGCTTTTATGATAATTATTATGATAATAGTGTAAAAATAAAAACAATAGTCTATACCAGATGGACGTTTTATGGCAGATAGAGATTAGTAAACATCTAGATGATAACCAAAACTGTGCGCTTCTATAAAGAAATCTATAATGCAGTTTAAAGATTTTCAATCTGATTTAATTAATTTTTAGACTTATTTGGCTGTATATTACGAAACATTGTGAAGAAAAGTTATGAAAAATTAAATTTTGCAAAAAATATGATACACATTTTCCTATACAGGGTGTCACGTAAATATTACAACAAACGTCAGGAATTGAAAATATACCTCTAAATATGAGAAAACTTCACATAAACGTACCCTTGAAGATGGGTCGTGTATTAGATACAGGTCGTTAAAAAGATTTTTTTTTCATTTTTTGCCCGTAACTCCTAAAATATTAAAGGTACATGAATGAGATTCGGTTCACTTATAACACATAAGGAATGACGTGTTGTGCAACGTATGAGGTAATTTTTAAATATGTTAGAGGCGCAGATATAGGCGTCATTGGAAGTATTGAACCCTATAACTTCTACGTCACTTTACACGAAAAACGTTTACCTTGTGTAAAGCTCTAAAGTAAGTAGTTTTCGGGAAAATTGGAATATTATAAGATGATCCACCTAAAGAGTCAATCTCTTTTTGATGCACAATAATAACTTGAGGAATAATTTTTATTAAAAAAAAAATTATTGCAGTAGTCCATTTTGCTCAATGCATAAATTAGCTCGACGAATCATGGATCGGTGCACTCTTCGAAGCATGCCAGGTTTATCTCTAATTTCTCCAAACGTTGCTATGACCCTTATCGAAGATTTTCTTAGTTTAGTACTGGTATTTCATATACCAATGATTTAACATGTCACCGTAAAAAGAAGTCAAGGGGATTGAGATCTAGAGACCGAGCAGGTCAAGCCACAAAAGTTCTTCTACCAATCCATCGATTTGGAAAAAAGTGGTCCAAATTCTCTCGAACATTCCTATAAAGATTAGCAGGTGTCCCATCACGTTGGAACCACATATTATGGCGAACGTTTAAAGATAAATCGTCGAAGTATTCAGGTAAAATTGTTCTTAGAAAAATGCAAATAATAATCACCATTAGTCTTGGAGGCAACAAATATGGCCCTGGTATAGTATTGTCGATAATACCACCCCGAATATGTGTTGATATTTTCTTAAAGCAATAGCGTAGGGATTCTCATAATCCCAAATGTGGCTGTTGCGACTATTGAAAGAGCCATCTTTGGTGAAATATGCCTCATCTATAAACAAAATGCTTCGAAGAAAATCTGGTTCATTTCGATTTTGTTGAATATACCAATTGGAAAAATCCAGCCGATGAGGATAATCTGCTAGAGTCATTGCTTGAACCTTTTGTATGTGATATGGGTAAAGTAATTCCTCACCCACAGCCCTCCAGATAGTTGATTTGCTAGCATTCTCGAAATTAGCCAATGCACGAATCTTAGTATCGGGCTGATTATTAATTCGGTTCAAAACTTGGACGATCGGTACCACCAGGACGTTTCAACGAACCATATTCTCTCAATCGACGAATGGTACGGAGGTTGACGATTGGGAAATCGTTCTGTATACAAACGTACAGCCATTGCAATTAGCTTCACCGTAAACAAGATGCATATCGGCTAAGTATGAAAAATTATTCATGTGTAATAGACAAGTTTCAAATTAAACTGTCATTTAAAACAGTAATTTTGAAATTCATATCTAAAATATTGTGAATTTTACTTACCTACTAGATTTTTAATTTGAAAGTAACATATGCCGGGAACAAGATATGTACCTTCTTATAATATTCCAACTTTCCCGAAAACTCCTTACTTGAGAGCTTTACAGAAGGTAAACATTTTTCGTGTAAACACTTCAAATGACCCCTACATCTACGCCTCTCACATATTTAAAAATTACCTCATACGTTGCACAACATGTTATTCCTTATGTGTTATAAGTCAACCAAATCTCATTTATGTACCTTTAATAGGAGTTACGGACAAAAAACGAAAATTTTTTTCTTTAACCACCTGTATCTAATAGACGACGTATCTTGAAGGGTACGTTTATGGGAACTTTTTTCATATTTAGAGGTATACTTTCACTTACAGACGTACGTTTGTTGCAATATTTACGGGACACCCTGTATAGGCCAGTCATTTTATGTTTTCAGTGCAAAAAAATGGTGGCAGCAATTGTTTTTAATTGCTTCATTTTGTTGTTTTAAACAACGTATTAAAAATAGAGAACGATAGCGGCCAGGCTGAAAAAATTATTTAAGGTCAAAGGTCACAAAAATCAGTTTTTTTTTCAAAAATCGCGTTTTCTATGGCTCGGAGGTCAATTGAGATGGTTACAAGAAAGTTCATGAAATTATCTTCAAAAATGGTCCTATTCATTTTTCACGTACGACGAACCGTTTACGAAGTACAGAATTACGAATGTGAACGTCGAGCGCTGTATCCGTTTTTGCACCACCATTGAGGTAGAATATAAGGCACATTTTTTTTAGATGCTGTCCCCAGTGGGCCTAGTCCATGTTGAGTGGAAAAAAGTTACGCTTCGTCCTGGTCTTCATACATTTCATGTATTGCTATTTCATTGTCAGGTTCTAGAAGGTCTGATATTTGTTACAAAAAGAGCAATATCACTCCCAGTAGAAACATTATCGGTACAATCAACAGAAGCTTCAGGCATTGCATTGAGACATGATCGTCCATGACAATATCCGCATACAATGGAGCAAGGTAAACCAATTTTTCTGCATCCATAATTTGCAGCGCGTCCTTTAGTACAATTACAGAAGATGGTATTAAGGATTGTAACAAACGTTTTACATTTGTAATAAAATTTACGTATATGTAGGCAATTAACGTGCATTTCTTGTAGCGTGTGTTGCATAAAAACATGCAATTTAGTTATCTTAACTAGAGCTCATACCCATATCGTTCGAGTTTCAGACATCTTCATGCGCAAAGAGCATAGCGTTGTTTTGGTTGAGTTAAGAAGGTGGATGTAGCGGATGTAGGGACTTTTTATTTTTTAATATTTACTTTAATTTCACCTTTACCGATACTTTTCACACGTTATATACTTTTACGCAATTAATTATTTTACTGTCAATCCGATTTACGGTATTAGTATGATTAATCAAGAACTTATTCATTTGGCAATTACAAAGAATACAAAGCCAGATTTATTTCAACATGAAGTAGTATTACGCATCAATTTTCCAAAATACTGATTCAGCATATGCATCCATTTTCGTTATCTACAGTGTGACCAAAAATAACGTATTCTGATTCCATTAATTACTTGCAACATTAAGTACTCACAACATTAATAATTATTCATTAGTTCTTTAACGTTACTAACCCTAGCTTTAAGTATTTCTGTTTATAATTAAGTATAGGTTGTATTAATAAAACTTGTAGAAATTTTCTTTTAAATGTATTGTATAATGGTTTACTTGTTTATTCCATATTTAAAAGCAAGTTGACGTCCGAGTTTTTAATAATTATTTTCAGGAAGAAGTAACCCCCATTTTAAAGCGAACATATCTAGGTACATGTTAATATTTTCTGGTTAATAAGGCAAATCGATAATTTTAAGAACCTGGTTAAATCTACGACTGAGCAAAAGGCACCAAATATTCTATTTATTACCCAAACTGTTAAGTAGCTAAAATTTGTAGCCATGGGTGTAGAAGTATACGTAATAGAACTTTAGGATTTGTACACCGGTTTAAAGGTTATTTATTGAATATTATCTGGCGTAGGTGGTAACAATGTTATAATGGGCTCTAAACAAATATTATTAGATCCAGCTCCACTGTTGTGGGTCTATGTCTCTTCCCAGCCATGTTTGGACCTGATAATATACTTGTTGAACTGCTGCAGTTGTTGGTAGAAGCGATGGTAATTTTACAGCAGTATTGAATCTTGTCGACTTTGCAAAACATGAATACCGGTAATTATCAAGAGATGTTTTCCGACTTAGGAGCTCCATACATTGCTAATATAATTTTCACTCGATTCTCAAATATAAGTTGTTGAAATCAATTTTCTTGTTAAAAAATTTCGGCAGCTTGATACAAATCAGGACGATTTTCGAATATTTTTATTGTACTTAGTTTTCCTCTGTTGAATAGAGCAGAAGTGGTTTCACATCCGGTTATTGCGTGTAGCAATAAAATACATTGAGGATATTTGTAAAAGCTTGAAAAATCATAAACTTGTGTCTTGACCTTTCCTTTGCCAAGTTTTATTAAAAATAATTGTTGCTGTAGATGACGCCCTATGAGTAGAACCAAAAGATCGATGTCCTCGCCTACTATGACAGTAGTGTTAACAATTGATCTTCTTTTGCACTTTCAATAATTAACACATCGAAATTTTTTACACTCAATATGGCCTAGGCCTACTGGGGACACCATTTAAAAAAAACGCGCCTCAGTGGTGGTGCGGAAACGGATACAACGCTCGGCGTACAGATTCATCACTCTGTACTTCGCAAACGGTTCGTCGTACGTGAAAAATTAATAGGACTATTTTTTTAGATAACTTCATGAAGTTTCTTTCTTGTAACCACCTCAATTGACCTCCGAGCTATAAAAAACGAGATTTTTGCAAAAAAACTGATTTTGATGACGTTTGACCTTGAATAATATTTTAAGCCCGGTCGCTATTGTTCTCTATTATTAACATGTTGTTTAAACCAATAAAATGAAGCGATTAAAAAAATTACTGCCACCATTTTTTTTGCACTGACGACCTTTTTTAAGCTAAAATGACTAATCTAATAAAGTCGACCGCAATTCAGATATTCAAAAAAAACTAAGCAGACACCTTAGCAATTTTTTTGTCGCCTATATTTGGAGATATCTTTATATCGTTTTGTTTTTGAGAATATGCAGCTGTTTTAAAAATATTTGAAAAAACTTGAAAATTGCTCCTAATTAACCCCCTCTTACGCCGCTGAATTTCTTCCAAAATCTACACAGACAGACATCATATCCTGTCTTGGGAAAACCTTGCCAGACGTTGTAAAATGAGCTAATAAGTCATTTAGCGTTACTGAAAAAAAATCGATTGCATAACCTTTAAATCTAAGTTTTGAACACCCTGTACATTTATTCTTCCTCAAATTGTCTTATTAATTCACTTGACGTTAAATTGTTTTAGCAAACGGAAGTTATATTAAAATTTACACAAATGAAACTATGGCAATTTATATGTGGCTCCGAAGAAGTAAAAAAAAGTGGTGTATTAATTCTAAATTGGCAACGCCGCAATACACGTGAAAAATTATTTGGGACTGAGCATTTGTCAAATAAGTGAATGGATAACAAGTATAAAATACATGAGGTTCCTTTAAAAAAGCTCATTTTTATGTCACTACCGTATTTAAAACGCCCTGTACAAGCAAAAATAATTTTAGAAAACGTAGTTACGTAAACAAAACAATTTTTTATTACATCTAATAACTTACGAGATATGGAAGAATTATGCACTAAATGAACACTCTGTATATTGTATACACCAATAATGACAAACTTGAACAGAATTTTATCTAAACCAGTTCTTTCCTACACAAGTCTTCATTTAATAATAGTACTAAGTGGAATTAACGCGTAACGAACACCATACTAAAACATCCCTGAAACAGCCTTACCCCAGCTTTAATGCCACTCGTTTCATTTGCTTTGAAACTTTTTCATCGCCAAAAACATAAATGGTTTTCCGTATTATGAGGAGCTGTATGTTTTACGTGCCTATAACACGTTAAAAAATGTACATTAGTAAAGCGACCAAGCTAAAAATCTAATACGGTGATGATATGTCCCAGTCCTCGTCTGGTGGCCCGAACAAAAATAAAATAGTGTTTTTCCAACAGGAAACCAGTACATTGATGTGTTAATGTTGTTCATTCACGAAATTCCCTAATTTTAGAATTGATTAAGTAAATTAAATAAAAATTGTCAAGCTTTACAGTTCATTAACATCAACAATTAAAATTCTATCAATTACGTTTGGAAATGCAAAATGCGATTGTTTATGTAATGATAAACCCATGTTTGTAAGAAAGTTAGGGTAGTTGAAGGAAATCGATAACATTTGCTATATAAGATAAAATATTTTTTTTAGTTTTCTACGTTCCATATCAAAATGTAAAGTTAATGATTCTTCAACATCCGATAAATATCAGACCACATTTCCGGAATACATAATGAGGCAAATGAAGAATCTGTTTAATGGGTTTACATCTCCACTTTGTCAAACCATCGCATTCAACTGCACTCCCAAAACTTTGGTTTTGAGTAGAAACGCGGAACTGGAAGGAATATCATTGCTCTTTAATTGTCTAGTTTTGTAATCTTGTTTCCGTATGGGGTCCTCCATTTCCGACAGCACGGGCTTTGTTAGGATTCCTAACAGCAGAGACACCGCCAGGTCTCAACAGAATTAGTTCTACCAAAGTCCTCTTTCCCAACGTGGGGGAGGTTACACCTACATCTTGGACCTACATCTTAAACAGGTTTCCGCATCGAAAGTCTCCCTTCTCTTTCACGTTTTCTGTTAATGAGTCAATTCCTAGTTTTCTCTTTAGATTACAAGTAAATGTAGAGCCCTCCGGTAGTATAATTAGAAGTCAGCGCGCAGCGAACGCCATCTTGTGGTATAATTTCAAAGTTGCTAGCCCTATAGTTAATATAATTAGATGATAGCATCTTGCGGTGTAATTAGATTTTAAAACAAAGTTTGCAACGCCAACTTATGAATAATTTAGATGTTAGGAAGTTATTCAATACAGAAGCATGTAACGAGCCCTTCTGATATTCTTCATATTTATTGGTATCATAAACCGCCAGATCTCAACAGCCGTAGTTCTACGAGAGCCCTTTCTCCGAACGTCGAGGTATAACACCTACACATTGGACCTTTAATGTGAAACAGGTACTTTCTCTTAATGAGTCAATGCCCTATCAATTTTTTTTTGGTGATAAGTAAATGTAACGTCCACCTGTAGACTAATTAGAAGTCAGCGCACATTCAGCGCCACCTTGTGGTACAATTCAAAAGCTTCTAACTGCATATTGTGGTATAATTAATTGTTAGCATAAAGTTTACGACACCATCTAGTGGTATAATTAGATCTTAGTTTGCAATGCATCTTGCGGATAATTTGGAAGTTAGGAAGTTACCCAAAAATACACTTGAAACGAGCCTTTTAAATACTCTTAAGGCCCAATTTCATAATGCAAATAAAGTGAACTTTAAAAATTAAAAAGCCTTTTAACAAAACAACGATTTCATAATGTCAATTTTGATCCAAAGGTTCCTTTAAAGAGAGCTTTAGTTAAATTTCCAATTAACTACTAAGGCCCAGTTTCATAATCCGCGAAAAGTCTCCCTTAAAAAGTAAAGTCGCCTTTAATGCAAAAAAACAGTTCCATAAGCACATTTTAAAGTCGCCTTTAAGCAAAAGTATCCTTTACCGTTAAAGCACCGATCTCGCTCCTTTTTCGTGTACATAGCCTCGCTTTTTTGTTTACGTTTTCTGGTTTTTGGAGTAAACATGTACCAAATCGAACAATTTTCATCAGATGGTGAGGATGATTAGAACTATGTCAACTTAAGAAAAGTTAAGGTTTACCGAAAACGGGAAGATTGCTTCCCCAAATACAGTGATCTGAAGTTTTATGATAGATTCCGGTTGAGTAAACAGGCAGTGTCTTCATTGCTTGAACAAATACAAGACCTACTAGCACCGCGCACTAACAGGTATGTGCAGGAACATATAAATAATGATTGCAGTAGAATAGTCTACATTTTTCTATAATTTTGTTTCCCTATTTCTTTTTTAGGGGTGGCGCAATTCAACCTGTGCATCAATTGTTATCAACCCTTCACTTTTACGCTACGGGAAATTTCCTTATAACATCTGGAGATTTTATTGGCATTTCAAAAGCTTCAGCATGCCGTATAATCCGAAAAGTGTCATCTGTGATCGCTTCTCTTCGAAGAAACTACATTAAAATGTACAATACACATGCAGAAATGGAAGTTTCTGCTGAAAAGTTTTATGCAGTAGCCCGATTCCCTAGAATAATACTAACCATCGACTGTACACTTATCAAGATTAATTCCGTTGACGGCGAAGATGCGGAAATATACATATCCCGTAAGGGTTTCTTTGCTCTAAACGTTCAAACAGTGTGTGATGCAGAAATGAGAACAAAGAACGTTGTAGCTCGGTGGCCCGGATCCGCCCATGATCAAACTATTTTTAACAATAATAGTTTGAAGACTGAGTTTGAAAATGGACGACACAATCCATACATGTTAGTGGGAGATAGTGGCTACCATCTGACCAAATTGAGGGATGTGACCAATGAAGCAGAAAATCTCTACAACGAATCTATAATTAGAACAAGGAACGTTGTTGAAAGAAAATATGGCGTTTGGAAAAGAAGATATCCAATTCTCAGTTTTGGGATGCGCGTAAAGCTAGAAACAATCATGGCCATTATCATTGCAACAGCGGTATTGCATAATATCGCAGTGGATTGGAACGACGAGAACTTACCAGGACGGGTCCTGGAAGAAGAGATCAACGATGAAATTGAAGATGAAGAAGAAGAGCAGAACGCAGTGAACGAAATTAATAGAGGAAGAAATGTTCAGAGACTAATTATTAATAACCATTTTGCAAATTTGTGAATAAAAATTATGCTGCTGAATTTGTTACTTTTTTACAATCATGCTCCTATTTCTTAACAGTACTATCTCGTATCCCCATTATATCTCATTATAATCTTTACATACATATATACAATTGAAAAAAATCACTCAAGGAGCTGCCTCTTCTTCAGCTCCAGTTCTACCTCCAGCAGTTTCATTTCCTTCTACCCCTTCTCAATCGAAATTGCGTGTTTCTCCTTTTGGCGTTGCTCCGGATTCTGCTTTAGTTCCATCTACATTTTTATTGATTGGGTCATCATCTTAAAGTATTCTTCTTTTGCCTGGCAGAGCGAGCTGATAGCTACAGGTCGTAACTTCTTTGCTGCAGGTTGGCGCAATTTGCTTGGTGTGTACTAGTTCCATACCTTATCACAACCACCTTTATTGCTCTGAAAGAGGATGAATATGTATATCTTACAATATGTTCTGAGGGATTTTTAATTGTATCTTACTTTAGTACTCTCATTCCTTTTCCTGCCAGGCTTTATATTTTCTTTGTCTCTAAACTCCTCTTGTTCTGGTTCAGCTTCATTCTCATTTCTTACATCAATATATTTGCAGATAGCGCATCCTCAAATATAATCTGCAATTTAAATATAGTCATTCATATGTATAGTGTCCCATAGCTCAGTACTCGCACGTTTACACTATACTTATACGTACCATTGTAAAACAAATATTCATATTGACAAAGAAATGAAGGCATTACCTTTGCCAGATTCGAACGGAGATGGGCTTTTAAAATAACATTATTTTTGAAATTCAGTCCAGTAGTTATTTTTAATTAAATAACTTGTTGAATTTTGACCAAAACAACTATTTCTAAAATTCGCAATTTACAAATTCCTCACCTTTGACATAACATATGACAACTTGGAAATATTAAAATTTCAAAATATTGTAATTTCTTTGAGTTTATATATGCCCTGACCTGTATAGCAATTGTGTATGTAAAATCAAATTGTAGTTTATTTATCAATTTTGCATGTAGAAGCTACGTCACATTGAGGCAGTGAAGAAAAATTGTGCTGCAGGTACATACCAGCATATTTTCAATGTCGTCATATATATTGACATCATGTCCAGGCAAAATCTGAGGTGGAGCCAGTATAACTTGAGGAGTGTTTGTTGTAGTCGCTCCCTCATTAACATCATCCATCTAAAAAGTAGTTATCGATGGTATAAAAGAATAAACAATTTCTACGCCTATTTACATCACCGTCGAATTGGTTGACGAGACCAAAAACTGTTTTTGCGTTAACAATTTTTAAAATAATTTCCGTGATGGGATCATCAGGTGGAGGCATATGACCGCCGCCACCTGTTGCTTTAGAGTATCGTGTCTGAGCTGCCACTGCCTTCCTAGTTTTTGTTTTTAAATTGTCAAATTTGCTTTTTAACTGGTCGACGTTCCGGAACTCCAATACGCTTGTGTTGAATGAAGCACACACTCGTGCCCATGCTCTATCCTGTAAAATTTGCAATTTATATAAATATGCAATAACAAGACTTAAATCATACCTTCTCATTATTCGTCAGCTTGTTTGACTCCTTATTCTCTAAGATTTTTCGCTCATCATATATGAGCTCTAAAAGTCGCATTTACTCTTCTTTACTTAACACAGACGCCTTCTTCTTTTTTGCAGTGCTCATTTTCTCACTCAGTACTCAAAAGACCTCTATAAAAGTACGCAATAAAAAATCCACAATCTCGCACTCGCTCGACAGTGAACATAAACATTACAGAAAAGTGAGGTTTGGGTCGTGTCGTGCGAAAAGCTCAATTTAAATAAAGCTTCCTTTAAATAAAGTTACTTTTCCTTATGGAACGATAGTGATTTTTAAAGGAGCCTTTTGTGAAAAGTCGCCTTTTGATAAAGTGTTCATTCCTTGTCGATTATGAAACTGGGCCTAAAAGGCAACTTAAAGTAAGTATTAACGTCACACCACATTTTGCGTCTCTAATCTAGAAACGATTATTCGTCAAAAATAAATGTTTAAAATCAAATTGAAGTATAATGGACACTACATCTTCCTCTTCTAGTGACTTCGAAGAAAATTTCGGTTTTATTCGCCGTAAAAATATATAAACCTAGAATGAACTTTTACGACAATTATGACCATTTGGATTTTTTTGATAGGTTTAGAATAACGAAACCAACTTTCCAAAAACTGTTAACAGATGTCCAAGCTTTGATAGAGACGCCAACAAACCGGTTAGTACTCCTAATTCGACAACTTTATTATATGAATAATAAATTATTTTTTGTTTTAGTGGTGGAAGTATCAAACCTGTAATTTAGTTTTAAGATTCTACGCGTTAGGTTGCTTTCAAAAGGCAGTCGAAGATTTTGTTGGAGTATCAACATCATCAGCATGTAGAATTGTCAATAACGTTTCAAGTGCAATAACATCATTAAGTGCACAATATATTAAAATGCTAGAGCAGGAGGAAATGAATGCTGTCTGAAAAATGTTACAGAAATGCACGATTTCCTAAAGTAATAGGTGCACTAGACTGCACTTTAATTCGCATAGATTCACCTGGTAAGGATGGCGCTGAAATATTCAGGTGCAGAAAACAGTTTTTTGCCATCTGCGTACAAACTTTGGCTGATCCTTACCTAAAAATAAGGGACATTGTTGCCAGATGGCCTGGATCAAGCCATGATCAAACAATTTTCAACAACAGTAGACTCAAGAGAAAGTTTGAAGAAAGAGAGTTCAGTAACTTTTTACTCCTTGTAGATACTAGGTATGAATTAAAAACATTACACTTTGACAAAACACAGCTGCAGAAGCCTTATATAATGAATCAATTGTTAGGACTCGGTGTGTGGTGGAAAGGCAATATGGTGTGTGGAAACGTAGGTTTTCAATTTTACGTCATGGACTGGGGGTAAAGATAGACTGTCCTACAGATAATTATCGCCACTGTAGTTGTTCACAATTTGGCTATTGACGAAAATGAAGAAGTTCCAGAATACTGGTTTAATTTTGATGAAGAGAATGAAGTTGGCCCCATTGCACAAGACAATATTAATAACGTTCAAATTAGACAATTACTTATTTTAAACCATTTTGCTAAACTCTAAACAATTATAGTAATGTTTAAAAGTATGACATAAATATTCCAAAATTAACATATATTTTATTATTATTTACATTACATTTTATTTATTTAACTGCTGCCTTTTTATTTCAACATCATATCGCATAAGCTCTAACTGCAATCTATGTTGGTCTTCAACACATTCCCGTTGTCTTAAACGATCCTCTATTTCAATTTGTTTTAATTCCCATTCCTTCTCCAAAACTGCTTTCTTCATCTTGTAATACTCTTCTTTAACAATAGTTAATGAGGAAGCAACTGTGGGTCGCAGTTTTTGAGATATGGGGTTTTTTAACTTCTTCGGAGTATAATCCGACCAATCTCTGCATCGTTTCTAAAAATTATAAAAAGTTTTACTTTACCGTTAATATTGCCAAAAGGCAGGGCCACTAAACTAAATTTTGTAGAGGGCCTTAAAAACTATTTTACAGGCTGAAAATTATTTCTTTTTGTAACTTAATCTAATAAATACTCATTTTAACGTTAATAACATATAACTAAGGAAAAAAACCTATGTCCAAAAATTTTCTATTATTACTCGACTAACCTTATCAGATTTCTTTATATTAAGTTCTGATTTTTTGATTTCAGTGCCATGACAAAGCTGTGGTGGCTCGGTATGATTTGCTTTTCCTTCATTACATGTCGTGATATCTTGAAAATGATTATGTTAAAGTTTGCTGTTCTTATATGTAAGCTAATATAGCATACTGCTTGATGACGTGCAGGTATCCCTGTAATCTTCAACTATAAAAATGACCAGCAAAAAACCACATAATAATTTAATTATACGGTGATTATATATTTAGATACTTCCTTATTAGACAAGAAATAAATCGTTTACATTGTCATTATCGACATTGTGTACAAGGTCTTCAATATCTTTATTAGTGACATCTCCCTCATCAAGTAACTGCGTCTTTGAATTTTGTTCATCGGAGTCATAGAGATTATCCAGACCAACAACTGTTCTTGTGTTTAAAACACGTAACACAGCATTCACTGCAGGGTGCCAATTTATATTTTGTGGTGGTCCCGTTCTTTTTACGTACGTTTTTTCCTCAGCAACCACTTTTCAAGCTTTCGTTTTTAAGTTGTCATATTTCGCTCGCTGTTGATACATGTTTCGACTTTCGTTAGTTGTTTTGGCATTAAATGCAGCTACTATGGTTTGCCATACCTTATTCTCCAAAATAATTATTGATATACAAAAGCCACAATAATTTTCTTTAAATTTAACCTTTTCAGCGTAGTTCTTCATCTTTTGAAAAATGCGCTGAGCGCTTATTTCTCTGTTTACTCTCCATCACGGTAAATGTAACCCTAGATAAGACAACAAAAATACAATACACAATACACGTGGAGAAGTTTGTAGACAAGCACAAATTCACTTTCATCCATACAAAGCCTATACATAACCTTATATTTTCGTGTCTAAGATGCCGTGGAATATTACAATTTTTTGAAAATCAGGTGTACCACCATCGACATATTTTGTTAAAGCTTACTTTAGTTAAATTCGATTGGCTATACCATTATAAAATCGCTTGATTTAAAATTGACTTTAAAGTAGACTTTAACTAAAAGTCTTCCTTTACTAAAGGTGCCTTTGGCTGGTGATTATGAAATCGGGCCTTAAGTTTTATTAGTTCCACGGCTTTTATTCTCAGATTTCCAGACGGATATGAAATCTTTTATAACATTTACCATTTGCTGGCGGATAAACTACACAAAAATTTTAAAATTAACGACATTAAAACAATCAAAAAAGTAAAATAAATATATTTAATAATAATACAAATTGTAAAATAAAAAAAAAATATTAAACTTATTTATTTTACTTTTTTGATTGTTTTAGTGTCGTTAATTTTAAAATTAAATTCATAAATTATTGCATTACTTACCCTTTTGTTACATTATTGACAATTATTGTTTTTGTAGTTTTAGATAGTTTTCGGGAACTTTGCATAAGCTCTCACATTTTATGTTAATCGTTAACGTAAACCTTTTGTCAAGGTTTTATTTTTTAAGTGACACATTTTATTGTGTATGTATGTTTAACTTTAATTAGTGACTCACGTTAGGTAGGTGTTTTTTTATTTATATTTATAGTTATGCAAGCATAATTGTTCATTTTAATTTTAGTGCCTTGATAATGGAATAAATTAATTCCGAAAGCTCGGCTTAGTAACAAAGAGTTTTTTCTTTCCTGGCCTTTTTACTATTAAGTGCAACCTTAATTACTATTTATTTATATATATATATATATATATATATATATATATATACAGTGCGTCAAGATTCAGCATGAATGTATTGCCATATTCGTTAATATTGAAGATAGAATGTCGGTTAAATGGAGAAAGTTTTAGAGAATTTATGGCTATCATCATGGTAAAGTCAGATTTTAAGTAACTTTTTTTGTTTTTGAAATAACAAAAATTGTGTATTTTCTACTATCCCCTGTAGCTCTTTTATTTCAAGTCTGACAACATTTTGATTTGTGCATTATTATGACACTTTTAAAAGACAATTTTAAAAAAAGTACCAAAATTTATCTACAGTCATTTGTTTTTGAAATACATACACTAACTGTTGTTTTTCATATGGACGCCATCTTGGATTTTTGCATTATCGAATAGTATTTTTTATCACCTTTTCAGCGATGTATCACATGATACAAGAATTTACTTCACCATACACCATATATGATGGTAGATGTTTTAATCGAAAGCACCGATATCCTGCACGCATTAGCCAGATTAAGCAAAAAGGTGGGAGGGAGGGAGAGACGGACGAACGGAGGGAGGGAGGTAGGGAGGTAGGGAGGTAGGGAGGGAGGGAGGGAGGGAGGGAGCCTACATGTGTACGGTTGCGGCCACGGAAAAGTTACCACTTACATTTATGTAGCAATCGTTTTTTGAAATTTTTGAACTGAGTAGAAGGACTCTTTATGTCAATATGACGTTCATTTACAGTGGCGTATCATAATGCAAGTATTTGAAAATGCTTTATAATTTAAAAAGTGTTTTTATTATTCACAGCAAAGAAATTAAACAATCAAGAAGAACAAATCCTACATTAATTTAACAACTTTTAACTAACATTATGCTATTTGATTTAATATTTAGTGGAAGCCTCTTGTTTATCAATAACGTTTTGCAACCTTCGATTCATTGATAAGACCAAGTCATAATTTTCTATCAAACATTCCCAAGCTTCCCCATTGCTTCCCAGAGCTCATTGGCCGAAAGTATCCTCGAGTAACATTTTTTACCATATTGGCCCAGATATTTTCGATTGGATTAATATCTAGGCTCGTGGCGGGCCAAGGAAGCACATTAACTTCATTCTCTTACAATTATGCTAGTATGCAATGGGCAATTGTCTTGCTGAAATATGAAATTGTTTGGAAATAATTGTGTGACTGAAGGTAACATAGTATATGTGTATAGTACGCTCCCGCTAAAAGTCCCTCTATTTTAAAGCAAACTCCTGGCCCGCTAGCACAAATACACGCCTATACATTAATCGAAAAACTTCAACTTCCTCTTAAATGATGAACGTATATTTCTTCAAACTTACAATTTCTAGGTCGATAAACTATTATTCGGCCATTGTTGCAAGACAGAAATGCCTTTTCGTCGGAAAACGTAACTCTACTGGAAAAATCATCATCGCTGTTGATGAACTCCGCAAATGCAATTCTTCTTCGCTTGTGCTCTTCCGTTCGGAATGGTTTTCTAGCAGCCGCATAATTATTAATTTCGCTTATTTTAATTCTTCTACGTGCAGTTCGAATACTGCCGGGAAATCCTATCTCTTCACAAGCTTCTATACCAGTAGCAAAGGAGTATCTCTGAGATAATTAAGTTTTATCGTCTTGCTCGGTGAATACTTTATGACCTCCTGAAACATCCGACCACCACAAGGAATGAAGTTGATCCCATCTTCGTTTTATTTTCAAAATGCATACATGGCTTACATTCAGATCTGCCGCAACTGCTCGTAATGACCAACCTTCTTCTAATTTTGCGATAGCACTACATTTTTGGGCTTCACTTAAATGAATTGTTGGCATTTTTGAATAAATTATTGAAATGTCAGAGTGACAGCCTATGGTGACAGCACTTTCATTTTAATGAAGTTCGTACGCCAATGATTTTCTATTGAATTACAATAGAAAAATGATAGTGGTAACTTTCGCTGGCCGCAATTGTACAGGGTGGCCAACTAAGAATCCGAGTGCTGTATGTGGGAAACTATACATCGCAGAGGCTTGCAAAAAAAGGTTTCCTAAAACGGCCAATACAAACCTGGAAAATATTTTCAAGTTTATGAAATGGCGCTAGGGGTGTAACAGCAATCGTGAATCTAAAAAGTGATGTTTAAAGTCGAGGGTAATCTGAACATTTTTTGTTTGGCACTTTTTGACGTATGTCTCAAAATAAAGTGGTGGGGGGTATTCAAAGGTTTCCTTAAATCACCCCCCGTATCTTCGAACCGGCTAATCCGATTTTAACAAACTTGGGCGCGTTGAAAAGAGCTTGGGCTACAAATGTTAAAATAATTGAAGTTTTGTTAGTTTCACATGTCGTCGCTAGAGGGCTTTGTTCGACATTCCGACAGAAACTGTTAATTTTCGCAAATAAATTAAATGCATTGGTATGAATTTTTTTCATGAAAAAGTAGCTAAATGATGCCTAAACAAGCTCGCGAAAACCGCATCTCGATATCTTGTTCCTAACCTAAAATATCGACCAAAGAAAACTTTGTACGAAAATCCCTTAAATTTTTATTTTTTTAACTTTTTTTTTCTGGAATTGTGTCTATTATGTAAGTTGTGGCCTTAAAAAGGACCGATTTAAAGGAGGAAGGTTTTTAATGCCCCCGTAAATGCTCGAAATGCTGACCATCGCTCTGTGCATTGTTGAGGCCTCTTATGGGTAGACAAACTGCAGCTTCAATTTCGGCTCTGAATAGGTTACCTAGAAATTGCGATTTTAAATGTTTGTAAATTTATTCACCAGAATAAAATCACCCTTTTGAAATTACTACGGGCAAGTAAGCAATGCTAAAAGTTATACGAAAGGCCTATTTTTGTTTGTTTAAATGCATATTCACTATGGATATATACAAAAATACAATTAATAGAAGCAGGCAATGGAAACAGATACCTAAACAAAACATACATAATCCTCAAATTGTCAATACTATCGCGTTACTTTGAGCAATTTTGTGCTTTCAAAATGCGTTTTACGAATAATGAAGCTGTTGATATGCTTGCGGTTTATTTTGAATGTCTTCAGAATGCTGCAGTAGCTAAAAGAGTTTACGCGGCTCGATATCCAAGTCGGTGTCCTTGCGATTTAAGAGTTTTTCCCCGATTAGTGGCGAGCTTACGAGCCAATGGTAGTTTTCGGCCTACGTTTCAACGGCAAAGAATTGGAAGGACACAAGAAAATATTGAAGGAAATCCTCATGTTAACACAAGAGCATTATCCACTGAGTTGAGCATATAACGGACAACGGTTCAAAATATTTTGAAGGACCATAGGTAAGTTCTAATGGCCATCAAAATATTTAGATATTCGTTTAAACTTTTTTTAATTACTTTGAGAATGCACCTATATCATGTCGTTTTGCATCAGGCCTTGAAAGAGGAAGATTTTGATCGAAGGTTAGACTATTGCCATTGGATGTTAGCGCGAAAATAGAGAATTTTATTTCAAATTCTTTGGACCGATAAAGCACCTTCAGTAGTGACGGAAGTCAATTGCACAATATGCATTATTGGTCTGCAGAAAATCCCCATTGGTTGCGTGAAGTTCAGCGCCAAGGACGTTGGAGTTTAAATGTATGGTGTGGCATACTGGGAGGCAGAATTATTGGGAGCAACCCCTAAATGGCAATGTATTTCTTGACTTTTGGCCAATCAATTACCGTTGTTGTTGGAAGATGTGCCTCTGGAAACAAGGCAAAATTGTTTTGCAGTTGGATGGTTGCCCAGCACATTTTGCTATTAATGTGTGAGAGCATATTAATGCAGTATTTCAACAGCGGTGGATTGGAAGGGGAAGTCTGTTTCCATGGCCTCCGCGATCGCCAGACTTAACTTGCCTCGATTTTTATTTACGAGGGCGCTTAAAGGACATCGTGTTTCGGACTCAACCTACTACTAGAGAAGATATGAAAAACCGGATTCGTAACCCAATACGTAACATACCGAGAGCCGAAATTGAAGCTGCAGTTTTGTCTAGTCATGAGAGGCTTCAACAATGCATAGAGCGTGATGGTCAGCATTTCGAGCATTTACGGGGCATTCAAAACCCTCCTCCTTTAAACCCGTCCTTTTTAGGGCCACAACTTACATATTAGAAACAATTCCAGAAAAATATAGTTAAAAAAAAATTAAAAATTTAAGGGATTTTCGTATAAAGTTTTCTTTGGCCGATATTTTAGGTTAGGAACAAGATATCGAGATGCGGTTTTCGCGAGCTTGTTTAGGCATCATTTAGCTACTTGTTCATGAAAAAAGTCATACCAATGCATTTAATTTTTTTGCGAAAATTAACCGTTTCTGTCGGAATGTCGAACAAAGCCCTCTGGCGACATGCGAAACTAACAAAACTTCAATTATTTTAACATTTGTAGCCCAAGAAAAGCTCTTTTCAACGAGCCCAAGTTTGTTAAAATCGGATTAGCCGTTTCGAAGATACGGGGGGTGATTTAAGGAAACCTTTGAATACCCCCCACCACTTTATTTTTATAGATACGTCAAAAAATGCCAAACAAAAAATGTTTAGATTATCCTCGACTTCAAAGATCAGTAATTTTTTTATTAGGTTAATATAGCAGAATTCACAGAAACATCACTTTTTTAGATTCAAGATAGCGGTTACGCCCCCTAGCGGCCATTTCAGAAATCTGAAAATATTTTCCAGGTTTTTGTATTGGCTTTGGTGATAACTTTTTTCCGCAAGCCTCTACGATGTATAGTTTCCCACATGCAGTATCTCGCATTTTAGTTGGCCACCCCGTATATGTAGGTCGAAAGGTAAAAGTAAAGTACATTTTTTCTAAGCTCAAGAAAGTTAGAATCCACATTTCGAACACCCTGTGCATTTATTCTTACTGTAATTATCTTATTAATGCAATTGACGTTTTATTGTTTTAGCAAACGAATGTTATCTTTAAAATTTAAATAAATGTAGCATTTTGAATGTGGCTCCGCAAAAGCAAAAAAAGGTAAACTAAATCTAAATTAGCAACGTCGCAATGCGTGTGAAAGTTATTTGGGGTTGAATATCTGTGAAAGAAGTGAATCGCTAACAAATAGAAAATACATGATGGTCCTTTAAAAAAGCATATTTTTATGTCACAACCGTATTTAAAACGCCCTGTACTGTATATTACATACACTAAAAATTAACTAATTTGAATAGAATATTGCTAAACTAGCTCGTTCCTACATAGTACTACTTAATACTACTACTAAGTGGAATTAATGCGTAACACACACCAGACTAGAACGTCCCTGAAACAGCCTTACCCTAACTTGAATGCTTCCATTTGCTTTGGAACTTCTTCATCGCCGAAAATATATTCGGTTTTCCATATTATGAGGAGTTGTATTCATTATATACCTATAACTGTCTTCCTGAAGGTGGTAATATCGCAAAGTTAAAAAACGTGCATTAGTAAAGCGATAAAGTCACAATTCTAACACGGTGATGACGTCTGGTGACTCCTAATAAAAAAGAAAATTGTGTTTTGCAACAAGAAAACCGTATATTGTTGTGATGTTGTTCATTCATGAAATTTCCTAATTTCCGAATCGATTCTATACTAAATAACAATAGTTAACATTTACGGTTCATTAACATCAACAAACCAAATTCTATCAATTACGTTTGGAAATGCAAAATGCGATTGTTTACATAATGGTAAACCCATGTTTGTAAGGAAGTTAAGGTATTTGAAGGAAATCGATAACATTTGCTACATAAGATAAAATAATTTTTTTTTTAGTTTTCTACGTTCCATATTAAAATATAATGTTAATGATTATTCAACATCCGATAAATATCAGACCACATTTCCGGAATACATAATGAGGCAAAGGAAGAAAAGATAATACGAAAATCGGTTCAGTGGGTTTACATCTAAACTAACAATAAATAATTACACACCGAAATCAATTTACATATAATATGCATTACTTCAAGCTGGTAGACAACGCGTTGTGCGCAGTTCAACTACATCGAGTTAAGACAAATTGTTTTTCCGGAAGATAAACGTTTGCTTTATCATTATTTACAATGTGCTAACGGGCCGACGAATCTGAATAATCGATTATATAACAACATAAATATTGATAACACCTTTTCGCTTGCAACAAGTTTCACACGCGCATAAATCCAAACTGCATAATATATTGAGAAAACAAAGAAACATCAATCCATTTCAAAATACTTAAAAAAACGGACAGAATTTTCCTTCAGATCAGTCTGAAACAATTGAATTAAGCGGATGCGCCTACTGTGATATTTTAAAGTTTAAGCTTAACTGCTAACCGTATCTATGATAATAAACAACATTAATTTCCTTAACGTTAATTTTTACTCAGTACATTTGATTTCTAATGTGATAACCTGGGAATTCAGTGGCCTTTAAACAATAACTGAATAGATTAAATTATTTTTATAGTCGCTGCGCTAACGGAAAATAAACTATTTAGTTAGTGCTTAAGTACTTATCTAATAGATAATTTGTTGCATAAGTAAGCATTTTAATTAAATTACTATCTTTACGCGCATTTTAATCCAGCTCATTTGAATAGACGGAGGCATTACAAATTTTCTATACCTAAAAAAAAACAACAGTTCCCAATTTGAATGAAATTAAAAGTAATTGAAATTTGGGGCGTCATCAAACCTTTTGGTGTGTAATAAAGTGGATATTGAGAAAATGGGTAAAATGAATAATTAATTAAACATCATCAAAAGAAAAATATTTATCTTTATATGCAAAAGAAAAACCTTTTCTGGCATAATTTACAATTTGTTTACAAATACCCTTAAATTATAACATATTGTCAACACAACAATGTCGCACTAAAAATTTTCTCGTGATTGTGGTTACACCATGACTACAGTATAATGATAACAATGGTTCATTTCTAAAAGAATATGGCCACTTTATTTTCAGAAGTGCATTGATCTTCATTAGTCCTTACTGTACTCATGCAATTTTAATGCTTAATAACTAGAGATATTTGCTTTGTTCCACTCCGTTTAGTTGTCTATTTTTGTTTTTGGTTCAGCAATTCTTTATACTTTTATGTGTTTTATTACTTCTTTTATTCACTCATTATTTGCCCTTCATCTTGGTTTTGTTTCAATTAGAATAAATTTAGTTACTTTCCTTGTTTTGTATTTTGTAGGATACATCTATCATTCTAGGATATGCAGGATACTTCTGTTTTAAACTTTGATGTCTTGGTTCACACGAAACTCGAAAATTGAAATAGGCAAAAGCGGTTTCGGGAACGGCTTGGTTTCTGAAGCGTTTTCCCACGGATGTGAAGCATATGTAACCACTTGTAAGCCGGGAAGGTAGCACCACCCTTACCATGGGCTCCTTAGTATTGGTTCTCCGAATTTCTGAGCTCAATAAGGGCTACCTGTTACCCTTCCCTTACCCTTAATCCATTGTCGCCCTTTTGTTCCTCCCGTCTCACGGTAGCCTTCCTATCGGATTGAGAATCCCAAATTAACAAAACAAAACTCTGGTTTCTGAACGTAAAATTAGATATGTGGGTGGGCAAGGCTCCAGTAACTCACTTTCTAATCCATCATTGTAACATATGTGGTATCAGGTCTAACCTTAACACTGTTCACCAGGTACTTGACCAATTATACAACTCTCCTCTGCAAACTCTGATTTACCCGACTTGCAATTTACCCAACCGAATGCCTGTCTCAAATGCAACATTGCTTACAAGAAGGTTTCGGTTGCATCTTTAGGTCTCTCAATGACCTCTGCCCATAGTGCAAACAAATTTGCTATTTCATGTAATCTGACACAATTCATTTCGGAACTCAGTTGAATACCTGTGAAACCCTAACCATACCCGACATCCTCTAGACCTCTTTCCCACATCAAACCTACTTGTTTATATAATATCAGTTTTTTCTCCACTAGGTCTATCTGTCCATTGTCTAATAAAAATACTGTCTCAAATATCTCTGTTATTCATAGCACAGATAGAAGTTTGTGGTGTTTTAAGTCAGCTAAGTGGAGCGATCTACAGGACTCCCTTACACCCTTCCCATACCATGAATATTGTTTTAAGTCGTCCTCGCCTCGGGACATTGTTCTATCTGTATCTGAAGCCACCCCTATGGGTATGAAGTTATACTTTACCAATATCAAAACCGTATAGATTATTCTAGTTCCTAACTCTGGTTCAATAAGACACGTGGTGATGCAATATTTTTGAAAAATAAGCCTTAAACCAAATGAATATCCAATGAAACGGTCGAGAATTGCTTTCACACATACCCGCAAAATTGTTTTCACGAAAACCAAAAGGTTGTTTAAACAGCGAATATGCAATAAACTGACTACATGAAGTCATCCTCATGGGTATGACCAATTACAAAATCTTACTCGCTAAAACTGTGGTACATATTCATTTCCCCCATAACATCTTCTGACGGGTGTCTAATAGCTGACTGTGTACAAAGCCAATATTTTGCTGATTTATTTCATCAAACTCGTGTCTTAATGATTTTGTAAATATTTAGTACTAGTCAACTACCCTTCATACACTATGAAACCAACTCATTTTCGATGCAAGTCACTAGGATCTTAAAGAAACGTTCCTCCCAAGTAATACCATCCTTTTAAAAGCTCTGTTAGACCTCTATGCCTTCTGGAGAATTTTGCTCTTAATAGAACTTAGCACATGCTCAAAAGATTCCCAAAAATGGCAACAAGACCTATTACTCTTTTTACCGACCAAATGCCAGCACTTCCATTTCGTCTAATCTCAGAAAAGGCCATCAATTAGCACATAATTTTTTCCCTATTTCTAACAAACTCTTTAGTAACCAATATCGCTTTAGGCATATCCGTTTAATCGGTGATCCTTCATATGTTACCCAATTTTTTGTGGGTGGAAGGTTGGGTTGGTGGGTAGGTGGGTTGGTGGGTGAGTGAGTGAGTGAGTGAGTGAGTGAGTGAGTGAGTGAGTGAGTGAGTGAGCGAGTGAGTGAGTGAGTGAGTGAATGTGTGAGTGAGTGAATGAGTGAGTGAGTAAGTAACTGAGTGAGTGAGTGAGTCAGTAGAGTGAGTAAGTGAGTGATTGACTGAGTGAGCGAATAAGTAAGTGAGTGTATGAGTGAAAGAATGTGTGAGTTAGTGAGTAACTGAGTGAGGGAGTGGGTGAGAGAGTGAGAGAGTGAGTGAATGAGCCAGTGAGTGAGTAAGTGAGTGTTTGTGAGTGTGTGCGTGAGTAAGTGAGGGTGGAAAGAATGAGTGAGAGAGTGAGTAACTGAGCGGGTGAGTGAATGTGTGAGTGAGTGAGTGAGTGAGTGAGTAACTGAGTGGGTGAGTGAGTGAGTGAGCGAGTAAGTAACTAAGTGAGTGAGTGAGTGAGTCAGTGAGTGAGTGAGAGAGTGTGAGTGAGTGAATGAGTAGTGGTAGTAATGGGTGGTGAGTGAGTCGAGTGAGTGATGTAGTGTAGTGATGACTGAGTGAGCGTAATGAGTGAGTGTAGTGTGAAGATGTGTAGTAGTGAGTACTGAGTGAGGGTGCGGTGAGGTGAGAAGTGAGTGATGAGCCAGTGAGTCAGTAAGTGAGTAGTTTGTGTGTGTGAGTGTGTGTGATAGTAGGGTGGAAGATGAGTGAGTGAGTACTGAGCGTGGTGAGTGATTGTGGTGAGTGTGTGGTGGTGAGTCTGAGTGGGTGGTGGTGGAGTGCAGTAAGTACTAGTGAGTGGTGGTGGTGTGATGGTGGTGGTGTGTGCAGTGCAGTGCTAGTGTGTGAGTGTGGTGTGTGTGTGGTGTGTGCGTGAGTGGTGGTGTGGTGTGGTGATGCTGGTTAGTGGTACGTGGTGTGGTGATGTGTCTGGTGTGTGGTGTGGTAGTGAGTGTGGAGTGGTGTGCGGTGGTGGTGATGGTGGTGTGGCTGGTGCATGGGTGAGTGATGGTGACGTGGCGTGAGTGATGGTGTGTGAGTGTGTGTGTGCGTGTGCGTGTCGTGTGCGTGTGCGTTCGTGTGTCGTGTGCGTGTGGTGTGCTGTGCGTGTGATGCGTGTGCGTGTGCGTGTGCGTGTGCGTGTGCGTGTGCGTGCGTGCGTGTGCGTGTGCGTGTGCGTGTGCGTGTGCGTGATGCGTGGCTTGTGCGTGTGCGTGTGCGTGTGCGTGTGCGTGTGCGTGTGCGTGTGCGTGTGCGTGTGCGTGTGCGTGGCGTGCGTGTGCGTGTGCGTGTGCGTGTGCGTGTGGGTGTGCGTGTGCGTGTGCGTGTGCGTGTGCGAGTGCGTGTGCGTGTTTGTGTGTGCGAGTGCGTGTGTGAGTGTGTGTGTGTGTGTGTGTGTGTGTGTGTGTGTGTGCGTGCTTGACCGTGTTCGTTTAAATGCGTGCGTATTAATCCCGGCCATTCGTAATTCAATGTTATAAAATTTGAACAAAATTATTATTCAGAAAAATTAGAAAAACAAGGCTTACGTTTTGTTGCTCTATGAAAAGACAGTCAGGATTTATTTTAAAATGAATTGATAAATATGTTTCTATAAATTGAAACAATCATACACACCAGGTTGATAATTAAACGTTCTTGCTTCTGTTAATGTAAAGAGATAAGGTTTAGTGATCTACTAAATTGAGATTGACTTTCTTGGGCAAAAGTAAACCCTATTGTTACTTCGATGTGTCGTCTGTCTCCAGAAACTTATTCAAAGACATGGTGAGAACATCAATTTCTTAATTGGTTTGAGGTATAGGTTAGTTAGTTTTAATTAACATTAGCAACAGTCACATTTATGAAATCTCAGTTAGTAAAACTTGTGTTTAATTGCCAAAGCTGAAAAATAACATTGTGTTATCCTGTTATTATATTATTATTGCCAGAAAGCATATCTAGTATAGCTGCACAAAAAATCCTAAAAGTTGTGTAAAAATTGGCAAATTTTAATCTATGTGAACCCTTTAAATATAAAATCACAATATTAGGGAAACAAAATAATTAAAACCATTAAACCGGGTTTTACATATTTAAATATTTTTGAATTTGAATAGTCAACCAACAATAGATCAAATTAAAATAAAATAGTTTTTGTAATTGTCTAGAACCGTAACAAAAATACATCACCTGAATAACAATTACGTAGGCAACACACATTAACTATTTATTGGAGGTATCTGAAGCACGGCCCATCCTGTACTCATTTTTAAGGAAATTTAATAAACTACAGTAGATATCACTACTATTGTCCTTATCTTGTAAAGTGTTCATATAGAGGGTTTCAAGGAACAAACCATTCATTAAGTTTGTTTTTCGACTAGTCACAGATATGTTAAGATAGTATGGTCATTTTTAATGATTTATTTTAAACGTGTAATGCTAATTATCCGCCATTAAAATTAAAGTTTGCTCTACAAAGAAAATAGTTTTAGAAATTCTAAAGCACGTTTAACATCACGGAGTAGCGAATTTGAGGGTGAATAACTTTTTTCCTATGCGGTAATTACGCGCCAATTGGGCGCCATTTTGCGTCGATAAAATGAAATTTTGGAAGTACGTGCGTGCGTGCATGAGAAGGTGTGTGTGCGGATGTATCTTAGTATCCACGATAACTCCAGAACGATCTGAATTATGTGAAGCAGGATTTAGAGCTAAAATGATTGTCCACAAATTGTTCATATTAACAACAATTTTCTTGCCTGCTATGGAGTTAGGTACTTTAATCTGCATTCCAACTTTTAGAGAAACATACCTGTTAATCTAACGTAAAATTTCATGCAAAGCCTACCCTGTATCCTAAAAATTTAATTTTTAGTTTGTAAAGTTTTTAAATAAATTTCCAAACTGTGAGGCAGTATAAAATGAACGGCCAAAACCGTGTTCACTTTCAATATGGACTATTTTAGCATTAAATTAGTTTTATCGGCATAAATACTGATATTTTGAAAGCGTTCCTTGATTGATTATGTTTTAGCACTTCATAAGAGTAAAATTAGTCTCTATCTTAATCATATTTTCATCCTTACCATATAACTTTTTACTAATTCAATTAACCTAATATTTTTCCTTAAGCAAAAATGTGCTATACGTTTACCAACACGTCTATAATAATTGGGAAAATTCAACATTAAGCTCAACAAGAGCAATTGTAAATTTTTTGTTAACAAAATCAAATATCTAGATAATATAATATTCCAAATAGGACTAGAGAACAGTGCATAAAAAACTCAAGCAATACTTAAGGCACCTCGACCCATAACATCAACATCCATTATTGGCATGTCATTATATTACAGCAATTGTATACCAAATGCAACTGACATATTACATTCCTTAACTAGACTATTACGAAATGATGTTCCGATGAACCCGTCAATGAGAAGACGCATTTAATAATATTAAGGAGAGGAATCATGCAGCGAGCGAATTCTAATTCCATTCCAGAATCGGCAGTCGATAGTAGTTAAAAGAGATGATGCTCACTCCTTAAGGAGTGGGAACCATTTTATCACATAATTTTAATGGACAAAACCCACCAGAACTGTTACAGCAGCGGAGAAAAATTAGTCACCTCGGGAGAGAAGCAATAGCAACCTGGTGGACTGTAAAAACATTTTTTCGTTCACATTAATTACAGTCAACAAACCAAGTCAGTCAATTTTAAATCCAGATAATCAACCCCACAATTAGTCCTTTACGTCTAACAAGGTATGTACTTCTGTAGTATGTATGTTTTGAAACTGTGGTTTCACATTAGATGAATGTATCGACCTATTTCCACAGTTTTTGCTTTTATAGCGCGACGTTTCGGGCGCAGACTCTGCTTCCGACATCTGGGCTAGTCCTGAGGACTGTTTTCGCACTTGAGTAGAATTCATATATTATGATTTTTTTCCAAGCGCTTGACTACTCTCAGATTCGAACCTGGTATATTCCACTTGTACGTCTGACAGCTTTACCGCCAAGCCACCGATAATCCAATATATATTTTTTAAAACTTATATAATATATTAACCTTTTTCGTGGTTGCGCAGTGTATTACGCTTCAGCACTTTGCGAATTATTGGGATCCAAATGGGTTTCTTTTCTATACTAGCTTAGATTATTGGCTTTTTTGAGTTTCCGGCAAGTTGTATTCTCGTCCTTTACCTACTATGCGAATGCGGCAGTGCTTACATAGGAGAGAGCAGTAGACCACCCAAAGTTAGAACAACATCCGCAAATGCGAAACAGAAAGATCAAGAATCTATCGCATCCAATGGGGTAACATACAGATGGTGGCAAAGGGCGAGAGTACAACTCGCCGGAAGCCCAAAGAAGCCACATACACCGCACTAGTAGAAAATCCAATAAGCCAAGCTGGTATAGAAATGAAACCCATTTGTATCCAAATAACGCGCAAACAGCTTAAGCGTAATACACCTACGCAATTGGATTACTCAGTGGCTACGTGGTAAAGGTGTCAGACTTACAAATGAAAGGTACCAAATTCGAATCTGAAAGTAGTCAAGTGCTTGGGAAAATTATAATATATGAATTCGAGTTCGATTCCGAAACGTCCCAGTATAAAACCAAAAACTGTGGAAACAGGTCGATAAACTAAGTTATGTACTGCTTCCACTCCTGTTCTAGTACACCACAGAACCAACAACATCAAAATGCAGACTATTTATCGAGACCACTAGTACCACATTCAAACGATGACGAAATAGACGAAATATTTGCAGTCCATTCAATACTAATCAAACAAATTTCAACTTCATGAATAATTACAAACAAATGAGATCGAAGAGAAACACAAAAGCATCCAGAGTTGCAAATGCTAAAAAGGAAATTATTGTCAACGAAACCAAGTCATAATCAAGCAGCCAGAGTAGTCATCCCAACATCATTGCAGCAACTAATATTAGAAGAATTGCATGATACACATTGTGGCATTCATTGTAAATATCTGTTATGGAAGAAAACACGACCTCACAAACTATAAAGAGGAAATTAAAAGAAATGAAATAATTATAATTAATTATTTGTGTGCCAAGGATGTAAAATGGTACTTTTACGGCCCAAAAAGAATCCTGAGACCGATAAAGACGTTTTGCGCGTACAAAAAATGTTGTGTGCAGCCGTTAAAAAAATGATTACTCATTTAAAACCAAGTTATTAATATGCACGTGTTCTCAGTACGTTACGCGACAAATAAAAGAACATTAATTATCAAATTACAATTTGCAATTCAGTATATTTAGTTCAAAGTTCAAGGTTATGTATCTACTTCGATTTGTACTCAAAGTCGCTGAAAAACCCGCACAAAACGCTATCTGGCACACTGTGTGTGTGTGTTATATGTGTGTGTGTTGTGTGTGTGTGTGTGTGTTATATATATATATATATATATATATATATATATATATATATATATATATATATATATATATATATATAATATCTACCTATTTCATACAAAATTATTTTTTTAATAAATATGCAACCTCTTTTTAATACGTTAATAACGAAAATAAGCAACACTGTAAAACAAGGACAATAATCTATGTCAGATTGACGTTCAAAACTTCATTCAGATACAGGTTAATAGACATATGGTGCTAACTGAAAAAAATACCACACCACACAACGCTACAACGACACACACCACACCACACACACGCACGCACAGCACACGCACCACACGCACACGCACACGCACACACACACGCACACGCACACGCACCACACACGCACACGCACACGACACGCACAGCACACGCACACGACCACACGCACACACACGCACACGCACACGCACACGCACACGCACACGCACACGCACGCACACGCACACGCACACGCACATCATGACCGATATTGGCGAACTTTGTCAAACGTAAAATGGGGTTAGAGGTCGATGTAGTGTTAGTGAAAAAAATGTCGAATACATAACCTATACCTACATATGTTTATGTTGATTAGACGGTAAAAATGATAGTAACTAGGCCAACTTGTATTTGAAAGGTGTACAGATCTAGATATTGAAAGCATCGCTCGTTCCTGTCCTGCATGTCCATAAAATCAAAAATATCCTCCACGATGGGAAATACCAAGCAAACCATGACTTTTTCCCGGGCCGATAAACGGTAAATAGTTCTAAATTGTGATTGCTGCTTTAACCCAATGGGTAGAAATAGCTACATTTTCGAAAGCACCAGCATTTAATTAATTTGAGCATTTAAGTGTACCTATACAACTCACGGATTTCCACTTTATTTAGTTACTGGCAACGCCAGCATTTCTAATCACAAGAATTGCAAGAGTTTTGTAAATATAATAGTATAAAGCAATAATTTTCAGCCCCAGATCATCCAGTTACAAATGGGTAAGCAGAGAGGACCGTGGAAACCTTCAAGTAGAAACCCAAATCCATGTTAACCACCGAAAAAGGTTCTATAGAAAATAATGTACAGAAATTTCTGTTTAGATACCGTTTTATTCCCTTTCGTCAATAATTAAACACCTGTTGAACTTTATTGTGGGAGTTATCTGAATACTAAAATACGTATGATTAAATTAGCAGCACCATTAATCATAAAATGTATGCCAAAGGTAAAATGAATTTCCAACGCACGGTAACGAGTACCTTTGTGAAACTAGAGTGGCAATCAAAAGTGGAAGTATGTAAAATAGTGCGAAGATTAGGGAATATACACTATCAAGTAAAAATTGATTCGGGATATATTTTAAAACGACACGTCGATCAACTGTGAACAACCGATAATCTTCAAAACGAATATGGAGCACGATAGGAGGAAGAGAAACCATCACGTAACATCGGAAAGAGAGTTTTCGATTACCAACCTTAACATAAACATCTGGATTAAAATGGGAAGCACAAAAAAAGCCGACAGTCCCCAAAGCCACAACGGATATACCAGAATTATCGGAGAACGAAGCATTTACAACACAAGTTTTACATACTTTTACAAATAAATTTGGCGAATTAAACTTCAAGGAAATTCCATAGTTTAAGGATAACTAAGCAAGACATTGACCTCACCATATGAACCATTCTGCTTCATAGTTACCAGATACAGTGTATGTACATAACCGTTAAAAGGTAATGTTTTTTTTATATAATTTAATATAGTTTATGACTTCTGATTTTTTTACGTTTTCAATCATATATTAAATAAACTTATGTATAACTTGTTATTTTATTTTCATTTGTGTTAATTTGTTTAATAGTATTCATTAACTAGGTTTTGTTGTTCCTAGATAGATATATATAAAAAAAAAGACAACATGGCGCTCGAAAATTTATCATTTTTTCATAATTTTTAGATTCAGGTGCGTTAATTGAACCCTGTATATTTGAACCCACCCTATCTCAATCTATCGATGAGCAGACGGCAGTAGCGATTATTATTTGGTAATTATTGGTATTAATTAAAATTATTCGATCAATTGATTACATCATCGCTTTTGTTTTAACATTATAAGTTGGCCCAGTTTCAGTGTTTATACTTTATAATGCTACAGTTTGACGCCATTTAATAATAGTGTTTATATACTTTAGCAGCCGCGTATAAGGTTACAATAATTGTTGTTATACTTTGGCTTAAGTTAAGGTTATAGGGTTCCATACAATCACTCATAGTAAGTAATATATATGCAAGACTTCGAAGACCAAGTGATATCCGAATTTACGGAAAAACCAAGGATGTGGCATAGATACGTCGACGATCCTTTCGTAATTTGGCAATACGGCAAGCATAAGATGGATGAATTCCTAGATCATCTAAACAGCCACGTACCCTAAATAAAATTCACAATTGAATTTAAGTCGGAACAAAAACTGCCATTCCTGGACGTACTTGTACAAGGGTATACAGGAAAGTTACTCACACGGCGAGGTGTCTTACACTAATACTCGAATCACCACAAAAACGTGAAATTAGGCGTGGAAAGATGCTTGTGTGATATAGCGAAAACTATATGCTCAAAACAAGAGGGCCAGGAAAAGGAAAAGAAAATATCGCCAGAATACTTAAAGAAAATTACAACCGCGATCTAGCACCTAACCTAAACAGGGAAAGGGTGACTGAAAAAGAAAAACCTAAATACGCAGTGATAATTCCATATATGCAAGGAACCTCAAACAAAATACGAAGGATAGGCAACAAATGGAAGATACGCACCACACAATGCAGAACAGAACTACAAAAATTGCGTATACGAATTACCATGCGAATGCAACAGAGCATACATAGGAGAGACCAGCAGACTACTTAAAGTGAGAACTCAGGAACAGAAAAACATCCGCAAAGGCGAACCAGAAAATCAAGCATCGCCGAACATATCTGGAACGAACATCACCGCATCCAATGGGATAACATACAAATAGTGGCAAAGGACGAGAATAAAACTCGCCGAAAAAATATATATTGGGTTAGTCAGTGGCTCAACGGCAAAGGTGTCAGGCTTACAAGTGAAATGTACCAAGTTCGAATCTGAGAGTAGTTAAGTGCTTGGGAAAAAATCATAATATATGAATTCAACTCAAGTGCGAAAACAGCCTTTCTCAGGGCTAAGCCTGATGCCGGAAGCAGAGTCCGATTCCCAAACGTCGCGCTATAAAGGCAAAAACTGTGGAAATAGGCCGATAAATTCAACTAATATGAAATCACAGTTACAAAACATTCACAATACGGAAGAGGCATATCGCACAGAAAGTGCCTTATTGGAAGAATTAAGAGATAGGCTTGATGGCGAAATTCAGAAACTAAAAGACCAATTGACTTTGCGATCAGCGGTGGGAAAAATTCAGAAACGGGTAAATTAGCCAGAAACGGTGGCCAAAACATTCAGCAGCTTTTGTAAATTTTTCAGAAAAAAATGATTTTAATAATAAATTCATCTTTTCGTATTCTGATTGCTTCATCATTTTTTAACCTTTTGATGCCCATAAAAATTGAAGGTAACAACATAAATGGACCATTATGGCTTGTTTAAAGCTTATGAAAGGTACTAGTTTTTCTGGAATTTGACCACTTTTATCTCTCAAAATGGCTAAAATTAAATTTTCATTATTACCTTTGAACCTACATATACATATGTACGTAAAGAAGGTTATGCAATCAACTTTTTTTTTAATATCGCTAAATCGACTTATTAACTCATTTTACAACTTTTGGTTAAGTCTCGCCAAGATCGGCCACCATATCTGGACGTCCGTGAGTGAGCGTATGTGTGTGTGTGTGTGTGTGTGTGTGTGTGTGTGTGTGTGTGTGTGTGTGTGTGTGTGTGTGTGTGTGTGTGTGTGCGTGTGTGTGCGTGTGTGCTGTGTGCGTGTGCGTGGTCGTGTGCGTAGTGCGTGTGTGTGCGTGTGTGCGTGAGTGCGTGTGTGCGTCTGTGCGTGTGTGCGTGTGTGCGTGTGTGCGTGTGTGCGTGTGCGTGGTGCGTGTGTGCGTGTGTGTGTGTGCGTGTGCGTGTGTGCGTGTGTTGCGGTGTGTGCGTGTGTGCTGTGTGCGTGTGTGCGTGTGTGCGTGTGTGCGTGTGCGTGTGCGTGTGTGCGTGTGTGTGTGTGTGTGTGCGTGTGTGTGTGCGGTGTGTGCGTGCGTGGTGTGCTGTGGTGTGTCGTGTGTGGTGGCGCGTGTGCGTTGGCGTGTGTGCGTGTGTGTGCGTGTGGCGTGTGTGCGTGTGCGTGTGTGCGTGTGCGTGTGCGTGTGCGTGTGTGCGTGTGTGTGTGCTGTGTGCTGTGTGCGTGTGCGTGTGCGTGTGTGCGTGTGGTGTGCGTGTGCGTGTGTGCGTGTGTGCGTGTGTGCGTGTGTGCGTGTGTGTGTGCGTGTGCGCGTGCGTGTTGCGCGTGTGGTGCGTGCGGTGTGCGTGTGTGCGTGTGTGGTGTGCATGTGCGTGGTGTTGCGTGTGTGCGTGTGTGACGTGTGTGCGTGTGTGCGGTGTCGGCGTGTGCGTGGTCGTGGCTGTGTGCGTGTGTGCGTGTGTGTGTGCTGTGTGCTGTGTGTATGCGTGTCGTTGCGTGTGTGCGTGTGCGTGTGCGTGTGTGCGTGTGTGCGTGTGTGACGTGTGTGTGGTGCTGTGGCGTGTGGCGTGTGTGCGTGTGTGCGGTGTGCGTGTGCGTGTGTGGTGTGTGGTGTGCGTGTGTGTGTGTGTGTGTGCGTGTGTGCGTGTGGCGTGTGTGTGTGTGTGCGTGTGTGCGTGTGCTGTGTGCGTGTGTGTGTGTGTGTATTCGTGTGTGTGTGTGTGTGGTGCGTGTGCGCGTGTGGCGTGTGCGCGTGCGTGGTGCGCGTGTGCTGTGTGTGCGTGTGGTGTGTGTGTGCGTGTGCTAGTGCGTGTGCGTGTGTGCGTGTGTGCGTGTGTGCGTGTGTGCGATGTGTGGTGTGTGCGTGTGTGCGTGTGTGCGTGTGTGCGTGTGCGTGTGTGTGTGTGTGTGTGTGTGTGTGCTGTGATGCGTGCGCGTGTGGCGTGTGGGCGTGTGCGTGTGCGTGTGTGCGTGTGTGCGTGTGTGGGTGTGTCGTGTGTGTGTCGTGTGCCGTGTGTGCGCGTGTGGCGTTGCGCGTCGTGTGTGTGTGTGTGTGTGTGTGTGTGTGTGTGAGTGTGTGTGTGAGTGTGTGTGTGTGTGTATGCGTGTGCGCGTGTGCGCGTGTGCGTGTGTGCGTGGGTGCGTGAGTGCGCGTGAGTGTGCGTGTGTGCATGTGTGCATGTATGCTTGTGTGCGTGTGTGTGTGTGTGTGTGTGTGCGTACCGCGCGCGTGCGTGCATACGCGTGCTCGTGTGCGTGTGCGTGTGTGTGTGTGTCTGTATGTGTGGATGTATGTTAGCATCCAGTATAACTCCAGAATGAAAATAAATAGCTACGTACTTAAAATTTTGTATTCAAGCTTTTTTTCACTTGGCTTAGAGCTGATTAGATTTTGGAAGAAATCCAGCGGCGGAGAGGGGGGTTTATTAGGATCAGTTTTTTGTTTTTATCAAATATTTCTAAAACAGCCGCATATTTCGAATATATAAAAATACGCATATATAGGCCTTACAAATGTCGATGCAATTTTTTAATACGACGCGTAATGTAGCTGGAAAAAAATTCCTAAAGTAGAATTTATGTGTTCTTCAAAATTTTATATATCTGAATAACGATTAGTTTTATAAGAAAAAGTTGTTTAATATAATGCAAGTTAAGTCAAAAAATGAATGAAATGGTTATGCTGCATTATTGATATCTTATAGATGCGGGCGGCTAATCTATCTGACATGAAGTTTTAAACGTCATTCTGACAAATATTTTTTTTTGTTTTTACAATGTTGTTTGTTTTCCTTATAAACGTATAGAAAGGAGATTGCATAGTTATCCTAACAAAATTATAATTAAAATTATTTCATTTCTTTTAATTTTTTAAGTTAACATCTAGATGTCTATTAACCTCTGTCAGATATGAAGTTTTAAACGTCTGTTTGACATAGATTATAGTTTCTGTTTTTACAATGTTGCATATTTTCGTTATTAACATTATAAAAGGAGTTGCATAATTATCCTAAAAAAAAATGTTAAAATTATTTCATTTCTTTTAATTTCCATTTGGTATTGTAAGGTCGTGTGGTGTTCCACACCAGATATTTTTTCAAATTTGCTAAGCAGCGTAGGTAAATTTCCAGTCAGACCTAAACACTTTGGTAAGGAAATTTCCTCATCTTTTGTTACAAAAATATGCGTTGGTTGTCCTTTTAAACGAGTAAAGTTCCAAATCCGTAAAAACTTCTATATTTCCTACGACAGGCCTCTAATTGACGTTTTTGTTAAAAATTAGGCCTATTTTCACCCAGTTCCTTTTGGCACATTACTTCCCTTCCACCTCGTACTTTTATGTATAATTATCATTTACCAGAATGTTTATACGTTAAGTAATAGTTAATAAATAATTTCGATATAGTTGTAACCCCTAATCAAAAAGATGTAAAAAATAGCAAGCAGTATTAGGATCGAACTTCAGAAAAAAATTTCGAAAAGTCGTCAGCGGATCCGTGATCAGTATTAAATTTTAAATTTTTGTTCAATTTGTTCATGTCAGAATTTTCGATTATTCCAAAATAGATTCGACTGATTTAAAAAGCTTTAATCAGCATTAAATTATACGTCTAAATAATGTATCATGAACTGCGTCAATAATCTTTTTGCAGCTATTATTGATAATATTTCATAACCCAATGACATTTTATAAATTATATTATATGGAAAACTTCAAATCAAGTAGAAAATAATCGTTCATTACTAAATCATGCTGCTTGTCTCAATATTCAAACTTATCTAAAGAAAAACATCAAAAATAAAGACAAATCGTATTTATTGGAAAATTTTCAAACAAATTTGAAATTGCATTAATCAACTATTTAAAAAAATCAAACGTGCATTTAATTTCCAAGCATGCCTCGTAATTAATCTCTCTACCTTATATAACAGAATAATTTTTCAAAACCAACGTTACATGTTTTCTTGTTATTTATTTACTTTTTTTTGTGGGTTGTAACCTAATAATCTTAAAAACTTCCACTCAATAATTAATATAGGCCATCAAATCTTCAAAGTGAGACCTGAAATTAGTTTTCAGAGATTTTAGATTGATTACCAGACATACGGATGGATGAAGCGAACTAAAAATACGGGCTAATGATAGCTTGTATCATTACCTTCCTTTTACAATCTTTAATAAAAACGAAACTTTTGATGTTTTCTCCAAATAAAATATTGATGTTATTAAATAAATACTCTACGGGATTATATTTGCCTAAAACGTATATTAAATTTATTTAGGAATTGCTCGAGTTAAGTTGGAAAAAATTATACCGAGAGATTAATGACGGATGTATAACCAAACATGTTTAACATATTTCTTAATCTCAATGCGTATAACAAATGAGTGGTCACCAATACATGGATAACAGGTAATAGACGACACTTTAATATAAAGGACATGCACCAAATAAAGTCACCTTAAGGGTTTTATATTTTTGGTTCAACCCTCTTGAAAAGTACTGTTTCTTACTTAGATACAAAATGTGAAAGCATTTGTCCATACAAACTATTTATATAGAAACGGGTGACAAAAACAGTGGGCGAAAAATTTTACTCACTGATTTTGTCAATACACATAAGCTTTACATTCAACCAAATTTTATTCCTAACACTACTACACATCAACAATATGACATTTACTTGCTAGTGTTGCTGTCAGTATCACCCTTAATAATTTTTTTGTTACCTCGATTTTATTGGTCACCGACTCTTCTCAGCAATGGATGAGCAACCCCGTCCACCGTGTCTTTGAACGGATAACTTCTTGTAGATTGGTTGATAATAGTAATAAAGTTACCGAAAGCTTCCCTTTGAACAAAGGACCTTTCCTTTATCTTAAACTAGCCCCACATCATTGGCTGCTACCCACTGAATTTTTCTTCTTGTTTTTGACTTAATCCTCCACGATTATATATATATATATATATATATATATATATATATATATATATATATATATATATATATATATATATATATATAAAGGTGTCCAGTTTAAGATGAAATGCATGGGGATATTGGAAACCGTTAGAGATAAGAAGATGGTTAAATGGAGAAAAAGTTGCGTCATTATATGCCCAAGAAGTAACCATGGTTACATGTCAAAAAATCCCTTCCATTTACTAGACACAGGGTGATAACTGAAAATATGCGTTTTCTAAAAATCGCTATATCTTGTTTCTTGCAAGAGATACATCCACGATTTTGCAGGATGGGGGTAACAGGTAGCGAGGATTTCAAAAATGATTTTGAAAAAAATCTAGGCCTACTAGATTTTGAGATAATGACCAACTTTCGATTTTCTTATGGACGCCATATTGGATTTTTGCATTTTTGAATTCTTCATAAAAAATGCTTTTCAACCATATATCATATGTTTATAATCTGCCAATGAGAAAGTGTCAAATTACACAATTAAATTTATATCAAAGCAACCTTGACATATTATGTATTTTAATTAAATGAAAATTAATCTACAAATTAAACTAACTATTGAGAACAATATTATTGATTATTAACATAAATCATAATAATAAAAGTGACAAAAAACAACAAAAAATAAAATTTAATATTATACTGAATTTTACTATTAATTAATCAAATGCTCGAATAAACCTTCATTCTCCTGCAAACACCATCTGCATCGAGTTAGCACTGCATCACAAGAGTTCCTTATCATCTCGCATTTTGAATTCTTCATAAAAATGCTTTTCAACCATATATCAGATGTTTATAATCTGCCAATGAGAAAGTGTCAAATTACACAATTAAATTTATATCAAACTAGGCCTTTGCCAATCAACCATCTATTCAATTTGCAAGAGAATGGAGGTTTATTCGAGCATTTGATTAATTAATAGTAAAATTCAGTATAATATTAAATTTTATTTCTGGCGATCGTGCCGTCCACGGTACTTCACTTCCTCGTCCAATCCAGCGTCCAGGGAACCATGCATTTAAAAATTCTGTGACGTTTCGTATAGAATGTGGTGGTGCACCATCATGCATGAAGTACATGTTCATTCTAACATCTAAGGGTACGTCGTCAAACAATTCTGGCAAATCTTCTCTCAAAAAATTTAAATAGAATTCGCCAGTAAGTCTTTGAGGAAAACGGATAGGTCCGATTAGGTGATCGTCAAGTATACCTACCTATCCAAATATTTTCGCAAAATCTATGTTGGTGAGCTGTTACTACAGTTGGATGCTGATTTTCATCTAACCATTTGTGGGAATTATGCAAGTTTATTGTTCCATTTCGGGAAAAAATACACTCATCAGTGGTTAATAAGTTTCTAACAAATTGTACATCTTCAGCATTTTTATTTAAAACCATTCGCAGAAATTCATTGGACGAGGATGGTCAGCAGGCAATAATGCATGCAGTTTTTGTAGGTGAAAGGGATGTAAATTTTATTTCCGTAAAACTTTACAAGACTTGCTATGCGACACACCAAATTCTAAACCTAACTCACGCGTACTTATTGATGAAATTAGACATTTAGGTGTACCAAATCTCAGTGTAATAATATCTTTTGTAGTTTTTGAGAAATCTTAAAAAAATCTTAAAAAAATTATGTTTTAATCAACCTATATCTCGGTTAGGAAGTATTTTCGGAAAAGCGTTTATGATAATTTTTGTCTTATTTTGAATTATAGAATCTCCAGTTTTCGTTTGTCGGTGATTTTAAAATACACCCTGTATATACCATGATTAACTTACGCGAAATGTAATTTTTCTCAATTTTTTCGAATGCAGCACCCTGTATATTTTTTCACATTTCAATTCCCCGTGAAGGTCAGGTAGGCTAGCCGCTCGTAATAAAGAGGAACAATTGCATCTATTATTTTGAGGTTTGTATACTCATTAAAATATTGTTCCATTAGTTTGTGTGTTTTTGGATTGTTGTTTTGTCAATTTTTGTATAAAATTAATTTTTCCAAAGAAGAAATGGTCGGTATGATATTTATTTACGACGAAGCTCAAAGAAATGCTTTGCTGGCTACCCGTTTGTACTGTGAACGATACCCAGAAAGAAGACAGCCGCGGAAAGAATCGTTTATAAATGTAGCTGAGAGATTTATAAATTCTGGAAGTGGGTAAAAAAATTGAGTTTTAAGTTGTGGCATCTCTTATAAAAAATCCGCGAATTAGTACCAGAGAGCTAAGTACACACCTAGATCTAAATAGAAATACAGTTCGCAGCTTTATTAAAAAAAATAGATTGCATTCTTATCATATCGAGTAACATCAAGCTTTAAGTGAAATAAATTTTCAAAATCGTGAATCTTTCTGCAAATGGGTAACTACTAAAGTCAATGAAGAACCCAATTTTGTTAATAACATTCTATTTACGGATGAGGCAACTTTTCACAATAATTGCAATATTAATACACATAACTATCATTATTATTCAGATACTAATCCACACATCTTAAGAGTTGTTGATCGCCAGAATCGATGGTCAGTTAATGTGTGGGGTGGTATAATCAATTTTAATGTGGTTGGTCCTTTTTTCTTTGATGGAGGCCTTACTTTACAGTTTTGGAAAAATGATTTACCCCAGCTTTTGGAAAATATTCGTACAATGTGGTTTCAACTAGATGGCGCCCCTCCACACTATGCAATCAACGTTAGGCAATATCTCGATAGAAATTATCCGATGAGATTGATAGGAGGAGGTGGTGTGCAAAACTGGTCAGCCAGATCACCGGATCTTGCGCCCCTTGATTTCTTCCTTTGGGGCTACGTTAAAAAAGACATCCTCCCACCACAAGCGACGATATGAAAAATAGAATTAGAGCTGCGTTTCAAGCCATTTTTCCGCTAATGTTGTTGAAGTGAATCTTTTGTTTACCGAGCGAATTGCAAAGTGTTTAGGTAGGCGTGGTCATCATTTTCAACATTTAACTAGAATTTATGGTTTTGTTCGTTTATGTTTACTTGTTCAACTTATTTTGAGGTGTAGAGAATTATTTTATTGTTTAGTTATTATTTAAATTTTCCTATCAGTTAAAGAATCTATTCCCCATTCGTGTTTTCTTATTTGCTCTGGATATTGTTTTATTTGTTCTACTGTATGCCAATATTTTCAAATAACGCGTCAATATCTCAAGAAGGGCCCGTTTTATGGCTATGAAACCTATTATCAATTAGTACCTACCTTTCATGAGGAATCGAAATGTGAAAAAATATACAGGATTTGAAAAAATTGAGAAAAATGACATTCCGCGTAAGTTAATCATTCTATATAGTTTTACACGCTTTCGAAAAATTTCCCAGTTTTTTTGTTAGTAGACTCTTATTAATAGTCGGTGGTATAAGCAGATTTACAAAATCGTGGTGACAACGCTCGCATCGCGGTTTCTAAGTTAACTCTATTTTGGTACTAAAGTGACGATATCTGCAGAACGGTTAATGTTACAGATACAAATTTCTATCCTTTTAAATGCAAAATATACAGGATGTTCCACTAAAAAACGGGTTTTGGTTGGCATATTTTTGCCAATCACCCTGTATATACATAAATATTTTTTATAAAGTAGGTCCAATGATCCACCCACCCTGTATTTATATATAAATTTATCTTTATTTGCTAATTTTTTTTGAATGCCCCGTTTCTACAATTTCTAATTACTGTATATTTAGGGGAGAGTCTGGAACAGTGACTTGCAGGTGCAGGAGCCACCTACCCACAGAATTTTTATTTAAAAACACTGTGTATCGCCATCTACCGAGTAAGGTTATAACCAATTACTGTTTCTGTTCATGATGTTAGTTGCAGTATTCTTGAATCCTTTTCTTTGGTAATTGATTTAACCTTAACATTTGGCACGTGTTGTAAACGTATTTCGGAAAAGTATTTTTGTAATATTTTAGTGCCTTCAACGAGAAAAAAAATAAGACCCGTGGGAAACGATAGCTAATATATTTAAGTATTTTCTAGCATATTATTTCCTACATCCTTTTCATAACTTTCTATGTAAGCTATTTTTAATTTTAAGGCGACGGATGGTACAGTGTCCACCATCTACTGTAGGTACAATGGCCACTCCTTTGTAAATCTTAAAAGGGGTGGTCACTGTACCTTCATAATTATGTGCTTAAATGTTGAAATTTTTTGTTTCAGGAATGCTACAAATTTCTTCGTCATAAAAAAAACAGATACAATAATCGGTAAAACTTCTGCTGAAACTATGCGCAACAGTGATATGAAAATGGCGAAATGCCAGTTAAAGCCTCAGCAATTCGATACGAAATTCCCCGCACAACTTTATAGCGTTATGTAAAACAGTCAGACAGAAGAGATGCAGGTGATTGAAACTCACCCGTCTTAGAAGGAGCTCCAAGATAAAAACCAAATTATACTGTAAACTAAATATTTTCTTTGGAAAAAAAATAAATCTTAAGCGAATACTTCTAAACCATTTTATTAAACATGCAAAATCCACAGCTGAACCACCAGTATTACTAATCATGGATAACCATGAAGCTCACATTTATTTGCAAATCATAAAGTTTGCTAAGGGCAATCATGTAATACTATTAAGTCTACCACCTCGTACTAGCCATAAATCAGCATCTAGACAAGAGTGTTTACTATGCTTTAAAGAATATTTCAATCAACATTGTCAAGATAGTATGAATGAAAATAACTTGAAACAAACAATTAACAATAATTAAGTTATGATTTATATGCCATCGACAAACCCTAGGGATAAAAATTCAATTAGGAACCAGAAATTGCTTGTATTTCCCACTGGTCTTAAACCAGTTCAGACAAAAAAGAAGATATCTAGTGTGCAACAACACACGACCTTTCAGCCTACAAAATGGAAATTAAAAGAAATGAAATAATTTAATAACATTTTTTTGAGAATGCAACCTCGTTTATAAGAAGTACATTACGAAAATAGACAACATTGTAAACACAAAAACAATAATCTATGTCAAACAGACGTTTAAAAATTCATGGCAGACAGACATTAATAGACATCTGCATGCTAACTTAAATTAAAGGAAATGAAATAATTTTAATTTCAATTTTTTAGGATAACTACGCAACCTCTTTTTTATACGTTCATAACGAAAACAGGCAACATTGTAAAAGCAAAAACAATAATCTATGCCAGAATGACGTTTAAAGCTTCGTCAGATAGGGATTCATAGACATAAATACATGTTAACGTAAAAAAAATTCCTAAGCCGCCCGCTTCTTTAAAAATATCGATAATACAGCTTCAGCAGTTTCAATCATATTAATTTAATTTTTGCATTTATTTCGATTTACATTAAAAAACTTATGTAAAATTAAATTTTCCTTAAAAAATACGTCTACACTTTTTCTTATAAAATGAATCGTTATACAGATAACGAAAAAACTGACTAAAACTTAAGTTCTACCTTAGGAATGTTTTTGCCGCTAAATTACGCGTCACATTAAAACATTGCATAGAACATAATTAATCGATATGTTTAAGGTCTATATTTAGGTATTTTTGTATCTTTGAAATATGCAGCTGTTATAGAAATATATGATTGAAACCAAAAACTGCCCGTAATACCTCCCCTCTCCGCCGCTGGATTTCTCCCAAACTCTAATCAGTTCTACGTTAAATGAAAACAAGCTTAAATACAAAATTTTATCGTGGACACTAGCACACATCCATACACACACGCACGCACGTATGCATGCACGCAAATAAGATGGATGTAATCAATGGTACCAACAGCATTCTGAAGCAAACTGTACTAAATGGACATAGTATTGCTCCAGACTAATCTTTGACTACCGTCTAGAAACTTATTATGTTATCCGTACGTGACTTTGGCACGTCAGCTCCCTTCTGCGACCGTTTATTAAATTTGAATTGAATTCGAATTTAGTGGATTATTGACCATAGTCGCGTGCCGTCAGTGTACGTGGAAAAGAAGAGTACTGTTGTGAGAATAACTTCAAGAAGTGCAAAATATTTGTAACTCTGAAAACTGCTAAATTACTGGATGTAGCCAAATATGTGTCTAGTAATGGTATGTATTAATGTTTTCGTGGTGTTTAAATGTAGTTTTTTTGTGCTTGCCAAATGGGTATATTTGCTCCCAAGTTCATGAACTAAAAATAAGTGTTTTAGGGATCTCAGAAAATGAGAACCATTTGAATTAGATAATTCTTGCCTGTTAGGAAGTCCCGAACCGGTAGTTACTTCTGTAACTATTGATAATGAAAGTAAGTTTGTTACTTTAAATTAAAAGAGTTCTAGATTATTCCGGTTTTTGTAACTAAATAAATAAAGAGTGTTAAAAATTATTATTAATTTTATTAAATACATAAATTAAAAGTTTACCTCGAATAGGATTTGAACCTACGACTTCGACTTTGCTAGAGTAGCACTCTAACCAACTGAGCTATCGAGATATAAGCCTCAATCGACGTAAATTTTGTCTTTATGTATATAGAACTGATGTACATTCTAAATATAATGGGATTACAATCGAATTACTTACATTAATGGAATGTTAGCCTGCAATACCGCAAGGAATCACATATGTAACCAACAGCGAATTATAGTAGAAATTTTTTGACATAATGGCAGGATAATTATATTATCAATTTCTTTAGATTAAACGTTACATTTCACAAAAACGCACTTAATTTTTTTGTAACCTAATATTTTGATATGCATCAGAATGGACAAATAAGAGAGGTAGGCGATTGTATCTCAGGACTTATCAATCTGACAACAATGGGAAAAAAATTTTATGAACGTAGTCAATGGAAAATGCTGAAAGCTATTTTGAAGTTCCGTATTTCAGCGGTAGGGGGCGCAATTAAAAATTGAATAATAAAATTATAAATTTCTCCCAAAACTCCTATATACTTTCATCGTTACATAATTTTGGTTTAGGGTTCATTGGTGTACTCATCATAATAAGAGTGGAGGAAGCTATTGAATGTGTAATAATTAAAATTGCTGTAAATTCTAAACCATTTATTTAATTTTAGTAAAGTAAAGCTTATTTGGGAGACATGTAGGTGTTTTAAATTTCCGTTCCCACTGTTACATAAATAGTTCCTAATCAAAGTGCTAGAGGGCGCAATTTTTTATACCAGTTTTTCTCCAAAAATTTAAATTACACGGTATATTTTTGACATTTTATTCGCAAAGTAGGTTACGTTTGCAAGAAAAACATAAATAACGCAAGTTGATTTCTTTTGATTTCTTTTTTAACACTTTAATTAACGAAGTTTTTTTGCTGAGCCGAATTTTATAAATGTTGGTTCCATACGTGTATTAAAGAGGTAGTTGATTGATTTGTAATGTCTATCACCGTCGCTAGGGGGCGTTAAGGATAAAAAAATAAGATTTTTACTCTTTTGCTTTAAATTTTAATTGCAACGATTATATCAAAATCAAAAAGTAACTTAAAATTGCCATAAAAATGATACAAGATTTATCTTCAATATTTTTTTTAGTTTTAGAGTTAAAGTTTAATCTTAACGTGGCTGGTCCCGTAGACAAAGTTCAAATAAAATCAAAAATCGTATTTTAAACTCAAAAACATTAGGTATTTAATGCGTCGATAAATGTTAAAACTTCCATCCGTCACATTCCAAACAGTCTTCCAATTTTGTTGGGGTGTATAAAAATGCTGCTTCAATTTCTGCTTATTAATCCCTTGCCTTAAACTTTTTACCTTCCTTAAACTAGTCTTATTAATTTTACACAGATATGGTAGGTAGAAAATATTACATTTTACATGTCTTTTTAAATAAAACGCTCTCAATTAATCACTACTTCAATTAATAAATACTACCGTCTAGCGCTTTATCTTGAAATGTCTAATCACTGTTTAGCAGTAGGCCGCGGAAACGGTAATAACAAACTTTCAAATAACATTTTATAGAAACGTCAAATTCTTATTAGATGTAGTTTAATCCTTGTCAATTTGGTGTGTGAATATTTTTTTAAATGCGTTTCAAAAGTGATGAAGCCGTAGATATGATTGCGGTCTACTTCGAGTGGTTTCAAAATGCAGCAATAGCTGAAGGACATTCGGCCCGGTATCCAGATCGTGATCATTATGGAAGAAGAATTTTTCCACACTCGGCACAGCGACTACGCGATAGTGGTAGTTTTCGTCGTCCTAGATTTAGGAAGCGTCTTAGCTTACATAGAATTTAATAAACACATGGGAATTAAGGCTTTATCTTTGGATTTGGGAATAGCTTGAACTACTGTTCGAAACATGTTAAAAGACGACAGGTAAATGATTGCATTAGCACATCCGTTTTAATAGACACACAGTTTACTATATGCGCGTTACTTTTTATTTTTACACTACACCTCTATCACATAATTTTGCACCAGACCCTAAACGAAGATGATTTTGAACCAGAATAAATTTTCTACAATGGCTATTAGGAATGATTCGCTAAAACAGGAATTTTTGATCTCAAATTCTATGAAGCGACGAGGATACGTTTAATCGTGATGGTAGGGCAAACATGCATAATATGCATTATTGGTCTACTGAAAATGTATATTGGATGCGAGAAGTTCAGCACCAAGACCGCTGGAGGCTGAACATGTGGTGTGGCGTTATAGGCGGCAAAATTATTGGACTAGCATTCCCTACTAACGGTATCTTTCTACTACCGGGCAGTTATTTGCCTACTGCCTCCACATGTAGGGAAGTCAGAAGTAGAAATATAGACAGAGGCAAGAAAGTTATACATAATAGAGTGTATACTTACTGTATATCTAAATGTACATATATACATATAGATTTTTCACTTACATACCCTTCAATTACGTCATGTTTCAACCAGATTGCTCCATACGCGATTCCTGGCTCTCACGCTTGTCACCGGATGCTGTTATTTATTTGCTACCAAATGATTCAATTATTTTTAATTTAGCTTTCCGAGTAATAATTATTTCTTTGTTATTTAATTTAATATTTATTCATCAAATTTGTTTCGTTATTGTCGCGAACCGTGACAACTTAAACGTTTCCATCCCCTAAGTTTTTTTTTATTCAATTGAAGGGTAACAATAAATAACGATAATGCCCTGTTAGCTCTCCCGACATTAATTGTTTACTTTATGATTAATTAGTTACAATTAAGATCAAACATGGTAACAAAGGTAAAAGTTAGCTTAAATTTTGAATTTGCAGTCAAGGAAAAATATTGTGTAAGACAATATGCAACACACTGTTATAATTAAAATTATATAGTACCAAAAACAAAAATTGGATCAACCTTCAAATTTGAAAACAAGAAGAAAAAAAATGTTCAAAAACTTCTCACTTAATACGGATCTGCCGTCTGTAGTCACATCCTTCGTATTTTTATATTTGACAAAATTCTACTGTTTAGATTATTATTATTTTTATTTATTAGTAATATTCAAACCGATAAAATCTATTCAGTACCTTTATATTTGTATTTAGATTAGATTGTTCCCTAACGCGACTTGCTATCATTTATTTGAGAAAAGAAATTATTTAACTACTTTCATTTAGGATTTCGATTACAAATTAGAGGATTCGATTACGGATTCGATCTAGTTATTTATTTTTATCATTTAAGCTAATAAAACAGTTCCTATGACAATGCTTACGTTTAGGTTTATTATAGAAAGGGGTTCATTACAAGGATGAATTACATCTGGTATTTTTCCTACGTATTTATAATTGCTTTATTTACCCCGCACTAGTGTGGCATAAATTAAGTTATTTTCTTTAGTTCTCTATAATTCATTGTTATTGCAAAGATTTTTAGCTGTTTCAGTTCAATCTTTAGACAAAAGTGGCATTTGTTTACGCTTTAAGTTTACTTTACAATTTTACCGGTTTTAACAATCACATCTGGTATGGGTTTAAAAGAGCCGTACCTCTCCGTAGAAATTCAATACCACAGCAATCCTAAATGTTATTTTCGCGCCTACTCCAACTAAAGAGCCATTTACACGCTACAGAACTACTACTGGTTGGATTATTATTATCTTTGTTTATTATTAATATTCAAACCGCCGGGTATAAAAATCTGTTCTAAAGCTTACCCTTGTTTTATTGATTTAGAAGTTGTCATTTTAACACGTATTTGTTTCACTTCCGAAAGCTAGAAGCGGAGCAACCTTAAACACGCCCTATCCTAAACACATCTGCTATGAATTTAATTATTCCTTTAAGCCTGCGGACAATGACACATATGACCAATATGACAAACACCTTATAAATGAAAGAAAGCAACGACGAAATAATGTCCATTCAAAAAGGGCGGCGCAAATAGGTACGCCTTAAAGACAATGCAAAATCATGTAATCAAAAGTTAACAGTAATAATGGTTGACCTGAAAAAATATCTACCAACGCCCACTTTGACAAACGTCCAAAGTTATGGACCTTCAACTACACAATTAAAGACTGTTCCAAGAATTTTACAACTTATTGAATGTGGGACGAAATTGTAGCCGGCAGAGGAGAGAATGAAATTGTCTCGTGTTCACTAAAATGGGCACTAAGTACTATGGACGTTTCTGTTGCAGAACTGAACATATGGTTACACAACTGTCCTTCCCAGAATCGAAATATGAACTCCATTTTGGCATATTTCGCCATTTTAAAATGTATACCTACATTAAAGGTAATAAATCAGAAATATCTTCTTAGAGGGCATACTCACTTAGAAGTAGTTAGTGACCAGCGTGGTCACGTAAGCGAAAGAGAAAGGAAAAAATTCGAAATTTCAAATTATGACCCCATGGGACTGGCAACAGCTGGTACGTTTGGCTAGCCTTAAAAATTCAGTCTAATGATTTTTTACAGAAAATAATTTAAAATCCTATATTTCTCATCATAGTTTGAATCATTTCGGTTGTAATACCAATAACAATATTTTACCTATGAGGACATATACTAAGTCCATTTTTTCCTGTTTTTTTTCGACCATAATCAAATTAGCGTAAATTATTCCATCTCCTTCACAATATCTTGCGTTCCTGACAAATTTTATCTACTTAACAGTTTGGGCAATAACGAGAAGATTTTGTGCCTTATGCTCAGTCGTAGATTAAAGTGGGCCAGGTTCATAAAATTATCGATTTGCCTTATTAACCAAAAAATATTTACATGTACCTAGATATGTTCGCTTTAAAATCTGGGTTGCTCTTCCTGAAACTAATTGTTAAATACTCGGACGACAACTTATAAATTTTATTACACAACCTATATTTAATTATAAATGTTAGTAACGTTATAACCTAATGAATAATTAATATTATGAGTAATTAATGGAATCAGGATGCCTTATCCTTGGTCACACTGTATATAACGAAATGGCTGCATACTGGGTCAGCGTTTTGGAAATTGTTGTATAATATTACTTCAGGGTTGAAAGAAATCCGGATTTGTATGCTTTATAATTCCCAAATGGATAAATTTGCAGGACTAAGGTGTTTTAGAATTCTACTTCCCATTGACGAATTAATCGTACTGATACCGTAAATTGGATTAACGGTAAAATAACTAATTGGGTAGATGTTTATAAACGTGTGAAAAGTAACAGTAAAGGTGAAGTTAAAGTAAAAATTAAAAAAGAAAAAGTAAAAGTGCCATAAAATTTACAGTACCTTTAATAAAAAATATTTAACAGAGCAAAAATGGATGCTCTACTCCTTTTCAGTACCGACGCTCCCAAAATTCCTTTGGCCATGAACATATCTGAACCTGAATGTGCAAATGATATGCGTGGAAGGCTTCCTTTAAGTAAGTAAATTATGCTTTAGGCAGCTATGGACATGCAGCACACATGGCACGAAATGCACGTTAGCTGCCTACAGAAAGATGAATTATTAACAACACGTTCGAAGTTTGTCACAACTTTTGAGGTACAAATATAGTATTCAGTGAGCTTATTAGATACATGGTGTTCATAATAAGGCCACAGCAGCAAAATTAGAAATCTGCTGCATAAATAAGGGGAACAAATATTTATTCTTTGAAACAAGTTAACATAAGACAGACTTTGGTACAATAAAAAAAAATAATCCTTGCTAATTGAAAATAAGTACAACAAAATAAAATCTGATACTGAAAGAAGTCATGTCAACTATGGTGAGCTCAGAAATGGCTGCTTATTGGCTTTTGAAGGGTCCACACCATTCTTCATGGGCATAAATTACACATGTCACCATCTCCGCATATATAAAACAGTATCTGTACTAGAGACAAAATAATACTAAGGTTACTACTCGGCTCTGATATTACCATCTACACTTGTTTCAGTCTTTCCTCGTTTGGTGCTTCTTTGGTACTGAAGATGAATTACACTTCGTTTTTGCGTCCAAACGTCCATAACGTCTGGAGTTTTGTGCAGGGAGTAATTTTATGATGTTAGTGTCCATCATTTCCTGTTTATCTGATGAAAAAATTTGCTCATCCCAGCTAATATTATGTATTTTGTATAATCATAATTGAGGTTTGCCGACATTTTAGCTCAATTGTTGCTAGATTCTGCTGCAAGACTGTGAGCGGCAATTTGCCAGCTTCTAACCAGTTAGACTTCCAGATTCAAGGTCTTGTTCGATACCAACAAGGCCAGTTACGTTTTGGCAGAGAAGGAAATGCTGGTGAAATTGTTACTAGGATCTTCCACAAAATTGTAAACTGCAATGTTACAGAATCTGAGATGTTAGACTCAGAATCGCTGGTAAATTTACGGTCACTAACAACAGGACTTATTACTTCGGCCAAAGCTTGTAGCGTTCTTTCTGTCAGGCTACTGGACGCGTAAGCAGCATCATGGCTCCAGACATTAAATTAATTTTAGACATGGCCTTGGGTCATATAATACTTAGAAGATGGCCAAATGTGCCTCTGGTTATTTTCTTACGGATAGTAGGTTAGAACTATCTCATCCCAGTTGTGCTCAAATCTTCGAAACACACTCTTAGCAAGTGGTCAAAGTTCATAGGTAGTGTTTGAGGGAAGGCAGACAATCGTTGTGTCATTAGCTATAGCTTCATCCACTAGGTTATCGTCCAGATGTGAACCCGTGGGGTATAACTAAACATCTTCCAGGGGATCGGAATTTGATGAAGTGATTCAAGTCATGCTGTCATTGACAGTCGTATATATTAACGCGCCAGGCGGTATCGAATCATCCGTTCTAGTTTTTGTCTTTTGGCCAAAAGTGTTTTTGCATACTACTACAAGGGCACCTTTAGCGTGCTCTGGTGATTTCAGATGTAGCATTTTTGCTCCTTTTCGACTAGAAACGTACAGTTTATGATGGAGAGTCAGTCGATAGCCTTTTTCGTCCATGTTATAAATCAGGTGATTGATTAAATTCAAATCCATTAAAACCTTTTTGAGGTTTTTGTTGCATTCGTTTACCATATGTCTATTTAATTTGTGTGCCCTTGCAGAATTTAACATCTGCGATTTCCTCCGTTCTACTTTAGGATAAAACAGTGCTATCCATTTTTGCCTCCCTGCCTGCTCTGTCGAGAACAAGTATGTTTTAAAACATTCTCCTCGACAAACGTAAACACACTTCTTCTTAAAACGTTCGAAATTAGATGAATTCTAATCTTAATCGTAACATCGTTTTCCTAGGCAATATAGTCCGGAAGCGGACTCTGCTTCCGTCGTCAGACTTAGTAACTAAAGTACTGTTTTTGCACTTGAGTCGAATTCATATGTTATATATAATTTTTCCCAAGAACTTGACTACTATCAGATTCGAACTTGGTACCTTTCACTTACTAGTCAGACACCTTTACCACTGAGCCACTGAGTAATCCAATATATATATATATATATATATATATATATATATATATATATATATATATATATTATAAAAAACATTTTTCGTGGTTGCGCAGAAGTTTATTGTGCATGTTGCGCCGTAACTTCTTGCGCAGGTGTATTGCTTAAGCTCTTCGTGCATTATTGGAATCCATATGGATTTCATTTCTACACTACTGGCTTATTGGATTTTCTGCTAGTGCGGTGTATCTGGCATCTTTGAGTTTCCGACGAGTTGTGTTCTCGTCCTTTGCCACTATCTGTATGTTGTCCCATTAGATGCGGTGGTCTTCGTTCCAAACATGTTCGGCGATTCTTGATCTTTCGGTTTCGCCCTTGCGGACGTTGTTCTTATGTTCCTGCGTTTTCACTTTGAGTGCTCTACTGCTCTATCCTATGTATGCTCTGCCGCATTCGCATGGTAGGATGCATACACAATTCTTGGAATTCTGATCTTCATTGTATGATTTGGTTTTGGTTAGTATTCCCCTGAGTGTTCTGGTCGATTTGAAGGCAGTGCGTATCTTCTATTTGATGCCTAACCTTAGTATTTCTTCTGAGGTACCTTGTATATATGGTATTATCGCTGTATATTCAGGTTCTCCTTTTTCGGTTACCCGTTCCCTGTTTAGGTTAGGTGTAAGATCGGGGTAGCAATTTTCTTTGATTGTTCTAGCGATATTTTCTATTTCTTTGTTCAGGTCCTCTTTTTTTGAGCATATTGTTTTTGCTCTGTCGTACAAGCATTTTGCCACGCCTAACTTTACGTTTTTGTGATGATTAGAGTTGTAGTATAGGTACCTCCCTGTGTGGGTAGGTTTCCTGTATACACTTGTCGTGAAAGTGTTCCAGTTTTTGTTCCGACTCAATTCCATTCTGAATTTCATGGAGAGTGCGCGGCTATTTAGATGCTCTAGGAATTCATCTAGCTTATGCTTGTGTTGCCAGATTACGAAAGTATCGTCCACGTATCTAAGCCACATCCTTCGTTTCTCCGTGAATTCGGACATCGCTTGGTCTTCAAAGTCTTCCATATGTACATTGCTCACTATGGGTAATAGTGGGAAACCCATCGCCATCCCAAGCTCTTGTTGGTAGAATTTGTCTTCTACCTGGAAATATGTAGTTCAATGCATATTGTCAGAAGTTCCATTATTGTATTTACGAGAGTCACAATGTCGTAGCTTACCCGTATTTCTTCGTGGTTTGGTCGGAAGTTCCAGATGTGGTTTCCACGAAATGCTGCGTATTTTCACCGTAGACTCCGTTTTGCACGATAAGGGTGTGATGATACCTAGCAGATAGTGTGCTAATGGATGGTAAGGTGAATTTCTCGAGCTTACAGTTGGTCTCAGAGGAATTCCTTGCTTATGAATCTTTGGTAGGCCGTACAGGTACAGGTACAGGTTTGATGTAGTGTGGAGTAAGTCTAGTTCTCTGATAATCGGAGAACTCTCCCTTATGTTTTGCCAACGTCCGGTATATCCGTCTTTCGGTTGATGGTGTGGGGTCTTTTGGTATTTCTTTCGCAACAGGTCAGAGCTTGGTTACATATCACTTACGAAAATCGTTTGGAAGAGGGGGACCAGTTAGATGGCTTGCAAGGTCTCCCAATTTAACCAAACTCGACGTTTTCTATGAGGGTATGTAGAAGACCTTGTTTATACGGAACGTCCAACAACTCAGCAGAGCATGCGACAAAAAATAATCAACGCCGTTGCAACGATTGCACTTCGAAATGCTCCGAGATGTAGAAAGATCGTTTCAAGCAAGAATAGACAGATACCATTTATCTTTTAAGATAAATGAGCTCCTATCAAAATTATTTGTAATACAAAATAAAAAACTGGTTTGAAAGTTGTCATTTTTGGAACGAAATTTTGGACACCTTGTATAAAGTAAAAACTATTTAATTTCGAAGTATCGGTAGACTTCTTGTATTAAAGTTCACACGATCTAAGACTGTTTTTTCCAGGAGTGCAAAACGATTTTGTATTGTTTTTAAATTATTACTCGTAAACTACTGCAGCAAATTAAATAAAATTTTGGGAAATAAGAAAGAATACAAAAAAGAACTAAAATATGCAAAAAAATACAGGGCGTATGCTATGCAGTAAGCCACTACAGTTAAAACCTCAAAAGACGAAGACACTCAAGAACCCCCTCATGCAAAAAATGAACAGACAATGGAAACCAAAGCGATAAGTGACACGCCTACGATTAGTGAACTAAGGAAAGAAATAGAATTCGGTATGGTTGCATTCCTACCCGACAATAAACAAAAAACCTCTCCGAAAAGTTCCAAGACCGTCGTATCCAAGAAGGGTGACATGAAAATGCAATGGGTGGACACCAAAGCGCGGACTCCGAATTCCGCTACTAACCCTACATCGGCAGAAGGGTTATAGATAAGTTATCATGATGGTCACGACCGTAGGCATCAGGCCGAAGTCAACAAGGGCGACGAAGGTCGCGTCAATGTACTCTTCAACACCGCCGAGGAGTGCAAAAAATCCATGGCAGTGTTCGACAACGTTGCACTGCAGTTCAACGCATGTACCTTCTAGAAGAGGCCAAGTCACAGAGGGTGCTGATCAAAAGAATCACTACAGGGAGACAAAATGATTGAGAGATTAAAAGGTATCATAGCCACGGGGTTCAAAGTACTGAAGGTCATTCGGATGTTCGCAATACGCGAACACATAGAAATTTCGATGGTACTGGTTCACGCCAACAGAAGCCAATGGGCCAAGAAGATCTTTGGAATTACCCCTACCGGGTACCTGCGTGTACGAGTGGAGACTCCCCATAAGAAAAGCGACGTGAGACAATGTCACCACTGCGAGCGCTACCATACCACCAGCGGCTGCTAAGGTGCGTGAAGTGTGCTGGAGCACATTACAGACCTGAATTGATTGCCCGAAGAGCCAGAAAACGGAAGACCACAAGTCACAAAGTCGGCGATCCGAAGAAACGGGCAACCGATAAGAATCGCGGAATAAGGGGTAAGTTACTCGCTGATCGCTGTTGTGTAATACAGAAAACGGAATATAAATACTGCGCCCACGATGAATCAACGACCCCTACATTCGCAATTCCTCCATATAGGAGTATCGAATGCGAACGGCCTCCTGCAAAGAGACAGCAGACGTAGATATGGTGCTAGTAACGGAAGAAACTTGCGCTTGCATCGGAAAAGGAGAGGGCATCGCGATCTAAATAAATAACTCCATAGATCATTACCCGCTCCCTCCTGCAAAGACTGGTGGTGACTAATAAGCGCAGTAAAGAGCTCCGCAAAAGAAATTAGCGTGATGACAGCGTACAATCCGAAGGCCATCCTCGACGTCCAAGAATGGGACGTACTCCTCGACAACCACATCCCCAAAATTATTGCGGAAGATGTCACATCGAAACACCGCCATTAGAATATCAGGCCAAAAGTCCTGTGTATTGTGATATTCGGGAAACACCCCTGCAAATTTTGATGGAAACAATAGCTGACTTCAGCTCCAATCACGACCGCGACCTGCTGCAGAAGAACAATAAGAAGCTGTTAGTGCCAGCACAGTTCAATAGCGATTTCTGGAAGAAATACGAAGCGCTGATTAAGGACAAGATTCCTACAGTCTATGGAAGAGGCCAAGTTTACCTTTACAGAACATGCGGACAGTTACAACTATCATGTTTACATTAGAGCACTAATCGGGTACAAGAACATAGCAAGAGTGCATGGAACCACAATATAGCCCGTCTTCGAGAACGAAAATCTTGAACACATACAGGTAGTGCTAGTCATCCTACAGAGGCTAAACTTTAAGAAGACATCAGGGACAGAATCTCTTTCATCAAATAGGCATACCGTACCTTATGCGATACTTCGATTGAAGTACTTCCCAATCGGATTGCGAAAAGTGAACACGGGTAAAAACGCTACCTTTCCCAAAACTACAGGCCCATCAACCTCCTGTCGACAATGGGCAAAGTTTTGAAACGGATCATCTTACACAGCCTGAAAGAAGAAGTAGAGAGGCTAGAGAATCTACCGGGCGAACAAACTACTCTACCACCCAGCTAGCCCATCGTGTTGTTGAACACGCCACTCGCGGCACCATTTGGAAGAAGCACACGGACAGGTTGTTCTCGATCATCGCGAAGGCGTTCGACAAAGGGTGGCACCACGGACTCCTCCACAAAATGCTGAAAGAATCCTTTAAAATCAAATCGAAAAAAAAATTGGAGACAGAAAGAGTCAAAAAACGTAGAATTTAAATTTATTTTATTAAAATTTAAATTAAAATTACTTGATAGATACAAAAACAGTATAATGAAATGTACAAGAAGTTGTTTTGACAAATCTCATGAATACGTATAGGTTGGTTGTAGGATCAAGTAAAACTCCCTATCAATGATAATTGAAAACGAGTCTTAGAGCAATTCCAATCCGCTCCTGTTTTGTAGATGGACCCGAGAGGAGAGAGACAGCTGCTTCTTCCTCCTCCTACTGTGTTGCTCAGGCTTCGTCAAGGATAGCAAATTGAAGACCAAGTTCCTCTTCAGCCTCGTCCACTTGTAGGTTAAGGGCCACCGATGCGTTGCTGCACGATCTGTGAACGCACTTTATGCATAGATCAGTATAACTTAGCCTTCCCCTTGTGTAGCTGCAGTTTTGTACACAGGTTTTGGTGCGCTTGCATGTTACCAACCAGTGAAAGAGCAGTATTTAAAATTGTACTGCAGAGAAAGTAAGTTATGTGCCCGGAAGTTGGCCAATGTTTATTTCTACATAATTTGAATGGATGAAACTCCAAAACTGAGAAAGTAGTTCTACGGTATATGGGAATAAAACGCCACGACCTTACTGCTATAAGTATTACATAATGAAGGTAAAGAGAACCAAATGAAAAATTAGTACTTGTAAATCTCAAAACTGAAGTTTAATTGTACACCTTAATTACTTAGTGACATGCATACGGATAGGAATTAGCTGCGTATCGGGAATTCAAGAATTGCTTAGTTAATATGTGTTTGAGGAATCTCGTTATAATAGCCCAAAAAGAGCCTTTTAAGAGTTATACCACTCCAAATGGCGCGAAAGTAAGAATCAGAGGATATGAATCCGGAGATTTTGATTAGCTGCTCCAAATCCATCGTTTACGAGGATGATCTGACGAGATTTGAGCTAGACTACTAGTACCCTCTAGCGGTTAATGACCATCATTTATGAATTCCGCCATCTTTTTTATACTGACAAGTGAAGTTTAGTTGATCTGTGATGTTCAATTAAAAACTTACAACGATTTAAAGACAGACTTAAATGAAAAATCCTAAAATGAATAAAAATACAATTCGTGGTGCAATTAAATACTTGTTTTTTAAGAAGCTAAACACGCTGAAATTTTGGCTGATATGCAAAATACATTCGGCGACAATGTCCATTCGAAGGTAACGTATTTGTCAAGAAATTGGATTGCACAAATCTCGAATACGTAGGATAGATCATGAAACATGTGAAGGTCTTTGCATCCGATCCGGGCCATTTTGAAAGATGGAAACATCCCGAGAACAATTTATCAAGTGCACTGATACCTCCTGTTGTGACAGGCGTCAAAGAATAAACATTGACGAAATAATTAGGATCGGAGGCGTATGTCAACTGAGGCACATCACGATTTTGCACATCAGTTGAGGCACTATCATAGAACAGTATAAGCAAGCTGGATACCACTTGATTAGCTGAGTTTGCTGAAAAAATGAGTTGAAGTGCGTAGATCGTTACCGACACATTTGAAGCTTTTAAGATACTGAAACAAGTTGATTTTCATGTTCATTCTACATAATTGAATATGAAACGTCAAACTGAGAATTAGTTCATACAGGTATACCCCTTAATAAAACGCCAGACTCTTAACTCTATGGAAGTCTGGCATCTCACAAATGAAGGTAAAATTTTGACGTGCAAAGGAAAATAGCTCACTTGTAGATCTCAAGGAATAATTTTATGTACCTTTCTAGACATGTGGCTAGGAATTCCTTATCGGAACAAATTGTGCTTCATTGTTTGATCAACTCGAAAAGCAGAAATTTTAAGGTTAAATCGCATGGCGCAAATAAGTTCAGAATATGAATCCGGTTTTGTCATATAATGCCTTTCCAAATCCATCGTATTTTGTCTGAAAGATTTGACTAACTTGGCTCTCAGCGTTATTACCATGCCTTTATGAATTCTCCCATTCTTTGCTACTGACAGTGACTCCTTTATTCCCACTGCTCAAATGTTCTAATTAACTTGACCGATGTTAAAGAAGTTTAAGATCGGAATCAAGAAGAATATTCTGCAATTCGTGGTGCAATTAAATACTTGTTTTAGACAGCCTTAAACAGGATCACTACAAATACAGGCAACAATGTCACTTCGAGTTCGATTGTCTAGTGTGTTGATTGTACAATTGAAATCTTGATGACTAAATTGAAGAATTAATCATCTGGCTCATGATCTTCCGAAATAATTTAATCAGAGTCGTCATGTTTGTTAAGTAAGTCGTAAACATTGCAAATTTAATTTTGATCCATCAACTAGTACAACAGCACATAAAGTTACATTCTCCACTATTCAGTCAAGCTGGAAACGATTGTGTAGGTCCTTCAGAAAAATGTGGGACTTCCGTAGATCGAACGACAATTTGTCATTATGCTTTTAAAAAACAATATTTTCGTGTTACTGACGCAACATTAGTTCACGTTAACTCATAGAATACGCGTTAATCAGGACATCCTTATTTCTGGAAAAATAATTAATTTTGTCTGAAGAAAACTATGGGCTACTTTCAAAACGGAATATGTCCTCATTGTTATCTGACTTTCTAACAGGATGTAAACCATTACTTGAAAGCATATTGTGTTCTTCTTTTGGTATCATCTGTGCAGAATCTTAAAAATGAATCTCAAATATATTCAAAAGTTGCTGTATGATAATAATGCACACTTACCGATATTTCGGTGAAATGTAGGTTCGATTCCATGAATCAACAGAATTTTTTTACTGAATGACCTTCTTTTACTTATAATACTTTTCTTCGAAGACACTTTAAACAACCGAATAGATATTGTCAACGGGGCAATGTTTCAGCTTGATAAGGTATCATACAGCTAGGCATAATTGGTATCTTCAAGTCCTTGTCTAAGCTATATTTGGAAATCCTTTGTCATGATTTAGAAATAATTATTCATCAGCATCAAATGTCTTCTTATTAATAATACAAAGCTCGTTCTGTGAAATAAGCCGTTTTTATTCATTTCTAATCTTAATTTTACCAGATAAAACATGCAATAACACTTCTTCCATCTTCATTCTTGCAATTAGGACTAGGTCCATGAAAATGGAGATATTAACTACTGTCTAAAGAACAAACGTCTATCTACCTATAATTGCATTTTCACAAACATTGATAAATTATTTCTGTTACTAACGCAACTTAATGCAGTGTCAACTCATAGAATTGCACGCTGTTAATCAACACACTTTTTGCTGGAAAGTATTAATTGCGAAAAAACTAGGGACTACCATTCAAAACAAATTGCCCATTTTACGTTTCTAACCATTCGAGACGCCTATGACGCTTCATACGGTACACATCTGTACATCTTTAATGGATCCAAACTAAATTACAACAGTACACACTTACTCAATTATAAATGTAGATTTTTATTAACCAAACTATACATGAATAATAATATTCTTCTCCTTTTACACTTTCTTCCAAACTAAACAATCACAATATAGTATATATATATATATATATATATATATATATATATATATATATATATTATATATATATATATACTATATATGAATATTCATATGAATCATAGTAATAATTATTTCACACAAATATCAACCTCTTTTACATACATACACAACACACTAGACAACATAACCGTAAACAACAAAACAATCCATATCTGTACAGATAGACAAGACTTTACACTATCTTCCATGTTATGCATAGACAGGCCATAACATCTAGTGCAGAGTGTGGATAACACTTCAAAAACAAACTGTTCTACCTAAATATTTTGGAAAATCAGCTTATTATTTTATGTAAATACAATTCAGCATGCATCATAGTTTCGCACCTTACAAACTTATGAAAGAATACGTTATGCGAACCCATTCAAAAAAGCATTTAGACACTGTACCTTGGCACGCCTATACCTTCATAAAACAAATTACACTCAGTATTCCGGTCATAAATTACAACACGGCACACAAACATAATTTATTCCAATCTTGCGACTTCTTCTCCCTAATTACCTTCGTATGAAAAATCACATAATACATTATATCATATTATTAAATATATATTATCATATATCCTTATTATTATATAATATACAATAAGTGCAAAACATATCGATAAAATTCAAACTGACACCTAACAACCTCCTTTGAAGTACAGTTATACCACAAATGAAGCTTAACATGCAAACACAGAACACTAACGTCACTGGACGTTATACGTGGATACGAGCATATCCACATCCACATGCTACGCAACGCACACACAGACCGCCACCCATCACACAACACACTACGCGAACACAACAGCAAACATACACACATGCATAGCACGTCGTAGCATACGACCTACACACACTACACACACACACACACACACACACACACACACACACAAACTTCAAAATTTAATCTATTCCTTTAATTATACCCTAATTTTTCATTGTGGAATCCTAAACCATTTATACAAATAGAATATAATACATATTCCTTTACATTTACTGTAATTACAAGTACACGTCAACACATATACATCACACACGACCACACCCGCTTATAGACATATATTATCTACTAAATCATAAGCTTAAATCACATACACGTACCTTTATATACTGGATATCAGATACTCACATATCCACACCACGCACACGCACGCACACCACCACCACACCACACACACACACACACGCCTGCACACACACACCACACACGCTCACCACACACACACACACACGCACACGCACACCACACTGCACACACAGCCACACACACACACACACACACACAGCACACGCACACCACACGCACACCTAAGATAACCAAATATTAGACGTATTTTTACTAATACTTTGATGCCAGTCAGTAGGGTTTTATTTCAACTGTATTACATGATCTGAAGGATCTGTATCCATATCACTATCTGAATCTGAATCGGACTCTCCTACCGCGATAACAACAGGTACCATATTTTCAATCGAAGTATTTCCCATACTTGAAATAATCAGTATTCAGCTGTTTAATCAACCAATTTTGAAACCAGCCCCATTCATAGTTTTATGATAATCCCGATCCTCGTTCTCCGAATCTAATATTCGTAGTTTTTCAAAAATCCTAAATTACACCCCTCGCGTAAAATGGTATACCTTTAACCTTCACTGTTAATTTTGGATGGATTACTTTTGGTATCAGAATCATGCACCGAACGATAAATATTAGAACCATTTTGATATATCCACGTTTCGTATAAATGTACAAATTTTGCAAACTGCAGAAATTTTCTCAAAAACTTAATTTTGGATACATCAACGTGTCTCATTATAAAGTTTTCCATCCATGGACACATTTGTGCTTTTAATGCATTGATTTAAACATTCTAAATACGAAACAATGATTTAAGTTCTTATGTACTTGAAATATATCTGACACCATTAATTTTCCTTACTTACCTTAAAATTTGCAACTTTGCACTCATTGCGATGACTATTGGCATTTTGCAACAAATTATTATAATTTCATATGAGACTTGATCGTATGCGTTACATAGGTAGGCAACACAGCATGATTAGTTTTGACAGATACGACTTCAAATTGACAATTTGTCAAATGGAAATACCGCTACAGAAAAAAAAATTATGATTATACAATTAACATGGAAAAGAATATACATGCAACTATATCTTATTTTAGAACTATTACTCTGTTCATTAATCTTTATTTATTAAATACAGACAATAAGTATCTTACCGACATACTAAAGGAATAATCTGCAATAAAATGAGTCTTGATTTGAATGCAAATTTTACATTGTCCGTTATGAGATACATTTCATGTGTATATTCCGTGTAGGCAGCAATATAGCACAATTTTATGTACATATTCGCGTGAATGTTAATAAATAGTTTTGTAACATAGGTCAAGATACTGTGTGGGTAAATTTTTAACTTACTACAAGTTCAATCTCAGTATAAACAAGATCCTTCAAGTTAATGCCTCGATTAACAACTGTCAAAAGAATGCCTTACCTAGAATTTGTTATAATGGTATATACTCTATAATCAATATTTCGAAAAGATTAGGCGGAGAAATGACTGCCGAAGCTTAATATGATTATAATGATAAGTTACGTCAAATATTATTGATAACCTTATACAATCACCTAACTTTTAAGGTCAATCAATCAAACGTTCTTTCGACATTATTTTACAAACTTTTTCAATTTTTCTTCAGTTTTTATCGATATAACTTTAATTTTTTTTTGTATGAAAAATGAGTGTGGGAAGTGGTATAAAAATGGACAATGGATTTTTTGAGCGAATAAAATTTATTTTTAAAGGACAAGTTAACATAAAACCGATCGCATAAATTCTATTGATGGCAACAGGTGGGACCCTTTTATGTCAGGGGATCATTTTAAGAGTTCACTAAATAATACCCTAAAATAAAAATTGGTTTTATAATTTTTGTTGCCATTATTTTATTTTCTATAGAAAAATGTAAATTAATTACTTTGAGACTCAGCAA